>JALPQD010000181.1:2397236-2550985 GCA_023101885.1 Typhlomys cinereus
CCTGTGGGGACAGTTCTGGCTCATTGGGTTTCCCATGTCTCTGTACATCAAGCACCAAGTGTGGTCTCCTCGGCCCTCAGCTCCAACTTGCATTGTCAGTGGTTTAGAAAAACAGACGAATGCATTCTCAGAGGCACCCTGAGGTTCACTTCCAGACACAGATGTCTTTTATTTCTTGGTGCTTTTAGGAAGTGGCAGGTGCTGGTAGGAGGGGGAAATAAAGCATTTCCTTCACGGTTTAGCTGCAGATATGCCAGGCACAATGAAGGTGCTTGCGTCCGTACACTTCTAATTTAGGCTGGCCCCTGGGGAAGGCAGGCATTTGTGGTGCTGCAAAGCGGACCTGTCAGCTAGAAGTCAGGCTTCATTTCCCCCTCCTCACGCCACAAGGGCAAGAAAAGCCAAATGTCTGCTGGTCCTCTGCTTGGATGGAGCTTTCAGAGAAACTGTTCAGCACCCCTCGCACCTTCTGGGGAAGACATGAAGTCTCGGGAGCAGCTTCTTCAATTCCCACCTCAGAGAAATTCAGGAAGCTCTGCTTTACGCCTCTCCCGGTTACCCACTCATGTGGCCATCTCTGCTGCTCCCCTTTAAGGAGGGCTGGACTGCTGGATAAGGGAACCTGAGTGGCCTGATCGTGGCTTTGAGGTGCTCCTGCCAGAGTCAGTGAGGAAGCAAATGGGACACTTTCCCTGTGGAAAGACTTGCGAGAGAAGCTGGGAAAGGAGCACTAGCCACAGGTACCATCCACCTCCCGTAGATTAACTTATAGAAGCTCCAGACCTCACTGAACCACCGGTGCCGAGACCATGCTTCTGAGTGAATCTCTGGAAACCATTTCTCCTGACCCCAAAGGTCAGCACAACATTGTTATGCTCGCAAATGCTAAGGCTGAAGGACACAGACGTGCTCGATCCATTCCACAGAGCTCGATCCATTCCAAACCAAAGGCAACTCTGCAGTTTTGAGGCGCTCTGCATCTCCAGCACAGTGCCTTCCTTGGTTAGGACTGGTCACTCTAGTGCCTTTTGCTCTCTCTTACTTCCTTGTTTGGTCTGCATAGATCTAGTGGACATCTCCTTGTGAACATGATAATCTTTATCTTAACCTGCACAACGCTAATGTTTATCTCTCCCACTCTCATGCATACATAGACATGTATGTTCCTGAGAACACATACCTGAAAATGTATAACAATAATAGTAAATATATAATAATAAATAATAATAATAAATTGCATGCATAAGCCCATGTGCCCCAAACAAATCATGATGCAACACAACTAGGAAACTAAGAAAAATTTCCAGAATTTTGGAGATTTGGGAGGTCGTTAATGTTTTTTGCTTTTGAGACAGTCTCATGAATCCCAAACTAGCCTTAAACTTGCAATGTAGCTGCAGATGATCTTGAAGTTCTGATCCTTCGGCCTCTTTCTCTCAAGTGCTGGGATTACAAACATACGCCACCATGCCTGGTTTCAAATCAGAGTTTTATGAATGCTAAGCAAGAACTTTAACAAGTGACCTACATCCTCTGTCCCTTCCAGAGCTGTAAGCCATCATTAAAGTGGGTGCCACATAACCGGAAGGTCTATGAGAGAACTGAGCCTTATCTGGACTTTCTAGGAGTGTATATCTACTCTCTATCAGCTGCAGGGTAACTTCCTTCCACTAGAGACTTTGCTGGTCCCACAGCTCAGGAGATTTCATGAGCTCCCTGAGGCCTATGTGTCAAAATCTATAGGGCTATCCCAACTCCCTGAGCCCATATTCAGGGGTATTAAGTCTAAGAGACAACATTAAGCCTTGCTGGTCTGGAATGCCTATGGCTAAGGGAATCTATTTCTCCAGTTTCATTTTGTTTTCAACCAAACCACTTTCACCTAGATAAATCAAAATTTCTCTTCTCCCTGGAGTCTTTAAATATGGTAGTCATGACTATTGGTTCATGATATTTGATGAGTTATGTTGCCTTCAAGCTACAAGACATATTAGATTCAGTTGTTTCCAATCCTGATTTAATTATCAGGTCACCTGAGAAATTTTACAATTTCAGGCTCCTTCCAGACTCTCTTGGACTGAGATTCTGTTGTGTTAGAGATATCAGCATATCAGTCGTGTTTTAAGTCACTGCTTTTAAGCCTCCTTAAGTCATCTGTCCAGTTTAGACATGTATTTCTCACTGGTCTCTGGAGAGACCTGCAAAGAGATTGACGGTGTGGCTGAGCATCTTGCTTCACAGTTTGTCTGTATGTTGCCAAGAAATTCACAACCAAAGAGCTTAGGAGGATGAGAGTTTTTTTGTTTTGTTTTGTCTTATGATTCTCAGTTACAGTTCTTAGTCCAGCTTGGCAGGAGAGCTCACACCAATACCAGAAGCCAAGACCACATCATAGCCACAGGGATTGCTGAGAGAGAGGCAAACATGTCACTTGCCAAACAGCAGGACTGCTAAAGTATGCTGGAGGATGCCAACTTACTGAGCCATCTCCCTCTGTTTTAGCCACCTGCCCATAGAATGGTCCCACCATCATGGGCTGGGTCTTCCCACATCAATCTGAAAGTCTCCTGCAGACTTACTCGGGGCTTGCCTTAACTACTGATTTTACACAAATGTGCCCAGAGAGTAACCTTTAGTTGTCAAGTTGACACCTATATATTAACTAGTATACTTGTCAAGGCCAGGTATCAGCTCTATACAGGATCTATGCCTCGAAGTATAGTGCACTGCATGTAGCAGGAGGGAAAAGCAACATCCTCTGAAGACCAAGTTCTCTGATCTCACACAAGCCAAAGCCACTAAGTCATCTCAGGAAATTTAAAGCTGTTCAGTCCCATGACATCCTCCTGGACCTACACAGGCCTAGATCTGTCAAGGAAGAGTCAAGTCTAAAAAGAGGGCTGGAGAGATGACTCAGGGGTTAAGACTCTGCCTCGCAAGTAGAAGGTCCTGAGTTCAGATCCAAAACGCTAGTCGAAAATAGTGGCACCAAACACTTCCAGCCCTGGTGGGCAGAGTCCTGGGAAATCCCAGGCAAAGCAAAAAAGAGGTAGAAGCAATCCAGAATGGTTCCCGAAGTCATCCTTGATTCACCAAAATGCCCTCTGATACTCTAATATCTCTCTCTCTCTCTCTCTCTCTCTCTCTCTCTCTCTCTCTCTCTCTCTCTCGCACACACACACACATACGCATACGCATACATGCACACAAATAAATAATAAATAAAACCAAGTGAAACAAAAGGTTTTCTTTTTAAAAAAAAAAGACCTTTTTTTTAATGGAACCAGAACATTCTGTGTGTTCCTAGCTCAGAGCCTGGATCCCAAGGCCTGTCCTAAACAGATTAAGGAAGAATAAGGCTCCCTCCAGCTTCATAGAGCATGACCCTTCAGTAGTTCAGGAGGCCAAGGCTAAATCTTCCTGCTAAGATCCTAACAAAAGAGAAGAATATCAGAATCCATGTTACCTGCCCATAGCTGAGCAACTTCATCTTCCTCTCAAGTCAAGACTCACTGCGAATACTTGTTTAATAATATGTCTGTTAAATCACCTGGCAAGTCCAGTTCCCGCCATCATTTTTCAAGAATTTAACAGATTAAACCCTCCAAAGTATCTTCTACAAGATGCCATAAGATAGCACGATTATAACATGTACACATCTATGGATTTATACTAGTACATGCTAACATTAAAAAGGATCTAGTAACATTTATTTTAAGTCAGTTCCATTTATTGTATAAATAAACAAGTCAGGAAACTTCCTTAAATTTCTACTACTGAGATTCACTACTGAGTTACAGAAACATATAATATATTGTTATTTTCATTTGTTCTGAGATAATAAGGCTTTTTCTTCCAGTTTCTTCTTTTTAATTATTTTATTTTCTAGTCTAACAAGCATATTGAGTACTTATCCCTGCTTCCCTCCATCAATCCATCTCACTCACTCCCACCCTCCTGCCTGTCTGCTTCTATGGACCCCAGGGTTTTCTCTGGCTTGTTTACTCCTATGGAGGTTCAGACCTCTTGTGGCAAACAAAGTTGCCTCTCTTAGGGCCTACCCCACTGATAGGGACATTTCCTTCACTCATCCAGCTTTAGTCCCCAAGGTTTCCACTGTATGTTCCCATCTCCCTTGAGTTCCCTGATAGTCTGTGGGGGCATATTGGTATGTTAGTCACTATGCAGGTCTGGTAAAGACAAGTCCCACTGCAGTGAGTTCCTTGATGCATCAGTCTTGCCTTGAATAGAATGTCTTGTCCCATCTTTAGGTTTTTGCAGTCTAACTACCCCTCTTTTGTGAGGTTCTCAAAGCCTTGGAAAGGGGATAGATTAGGTTGGCCTGATTCTCGGTGAACCTTGCTGGGCCTCTGGTATTCTGTATGTTGACTGGCCATTGCCGTTCACATCACTGCTCTTCTACTGCCCTGGGCATCTTGTCAGGGCATTGAGATCTTCTACCTGTGCTGTAGAAGATAGCTTTCTAAGCTGAGGGTTAAGCGTTCTTCAAGTCTATGGATGTAATAGCAGCTATTTACAGAGCACTTTGGTGTACTATCTTCCTACCCACAGGTTCATTTTCCCTATTGATCAATTTCCCTCCATTTTTTAGGTTCTTGTTCTAGTTAACAGTAATAAAAATGTGTTCCATTCTGACAAGCAGGTCTTCAGTTCAATTAGAAAGCTATTGGTTGTCTCCTTGGTATTCATGCTACTATTAAGCTGGTGGTCACCTGTTGCCATGGCAATTTTTATTGCAACTTGAAGATCTCATAAGTTGATGAGGCCTGTTATTATCTCTCTCCCCCAGTAGGTTCACAGTATTTCTTGGGACTATATAAGCTATCCAGCAAGAAGGAAGTTTTTAGACCAGTTTTAGTTGTTGTATTTTGCCCATATTCTGTGATCCAAATGTTGCATCTTCAGTAATAGAGTCTTACTGACAGTTTTTCAGTAAGTAAGAGCAATGGCAAAAGCCTATAATATCTAGGAGCCTTTGAGACCTCTCTGAACAACATTTTATCAGGAAGTGTCACATTCCTGCTACTTTTAGTATAATTTTGTCTCTGAGTTCTAAGTGGATCAGCTCAGAGCTTCCCTCCCCCTGTTTTTAAGGTAATAAATTTTAATAGCCTCATGACACATAATCATCACCAAATAAGGAAAATAACCACATGGTAATACAACAGATTTTATTATCATAGTAAATACTGGGTTATTTCACAAATATATTTTCTGGAATATATCAAATGAAGATAGTTTGAATTTTTAAATTTATTTAATGTTTTAAAATGCTATCTTTCTTATACTTTATGGGGGGCTGGGTTTTGCTTTGCTTCTATTTTCAGCTCTTCCTCCTTCTTTCTCCCACCACATTATACCATCATAGCAAGCATACATTGCTTTTTAGATAAATCATTAGCTTTTAGAGGTTGATTTATCTATCATGTTTTACCAGCTCTTCTGTCTCTCCTAAAAATAAAACATCTACTTTGACAGTTTCCTAAAGCATACTACTAACCTAATCCACTTTACCATCAATCCAAAAAAATAAGTGATTTAACAAAAACAATAATGATGAGTCTGATGATTTGAGTCTTCAGAATTGAAATGGAATAGTTCCAGTGGGACTATTTTTATGGAAGTATGACAGGCAGAATTAGCATTCTACATCTCTACTATTGTATAAGTTTTAAAAGGGGTTAAGTGCTATATATTCTACACAGAGAAACACAAAGAAGGAAAGAAAAGAGAAAACAGAAACTGCCCTGAGATGTTCCTATCAGGTACACTAAAATCCACTGTAGATTATTTAAGGTCAGTCCCCTGCAGTTGCTAGTTGGACTGACATTTCATTCTACTTCGAGTGGCATGTTCGACTCCCTCCTGCCTCTTGTAATTAATCAAGAAGGAGTCAAAGTCAGAGGAAATGAGTTGTAGACATTCACCAGCTCTCCAGCTCACCATAGGACTGAGCAAACTCATCAGGGCATGTGCTAGAGGAGGCAGCAGCAGAGGGTGAACTCTTCCAGAAATAAACTCTGAGAGTATCTTATACACCTGGCTCTTGAGGTGAGACTAATCGAACCAAAAAATTTTAAGTCTACTCCTAGAAAACCTTGTAATGCAATGGGAATCTCTTGAAATCTGAAAATTAGAGGTCAAAAAAAAACCCCTAAGGTTTCATATAGACCCTAAGTAATCAGATCACTTAAGAAGAAATAAGGGTTATGAGCTACTACAGGACTGCTTCTTTGCAGCTAGTGGACAAAATCATGGGTTTCACATGAAATTTTATACATATATACCATTGAGCTTGGCTCTATTCATATTCCATAACTCTCCTTTGTCCCTCCTCCCATCTTCCATTGGTCTTCATCTCTCCCCCCAAAAAAGTAGTTCCTCTTCTACTTTTACATAGATGACGACAGATGATCAAGAAATAGATATTGATAGAGATGACAGATAGATAGGTAGATAGATGACAGATGGTAGATAGATAGATAGATAGATAGATAGATAGATAGATAGATAGATAGATAGATAATGAAACGATTGACAGGTAGATGGATAAATGATTTCTAAATGATGGATTGATAAATGATAGATTCAACCCATGAAAAAATAGTTAATAATCTGTTTTTCTTTCTCCCATTACTCTCTTATTCCCCTTCCCTTTACACCCCATCCACCACCACATAGTCTCCCTTCTATTTTCATATTCTGTAATTTTCAGTCTAGATTCTCATATGAGAGGAAATACATGTTTGTCGCTCTGAATTTGATTTATTTTGCTTAGCATGAATGGCAGGATGTCATTTCTCCTTACAGATATATAAACCTCTGTTGTGTATGTTCACCACATTTCTTTATCCATCCTCTGTCAATGGGCAATTTAGGTTATGCTATGCTTTCATATCTGCTAGCCCCTAGCCCAGCAGCTGGCACTATCACTGCCTCTATTTTAAGAGGAAGTAACCATGTCTCAGTGACTTTAACTTTCCCAAAGTTACTCAACTAGTAAGTTACAGAGTCAGGATTAAAATCTAAACCAGTGTGAGGGCCAAAGCCCACACAATGCCTGCTTCTAAATAGCCTAAAAGCTGTGCATGGCTTTGCAGTTCTTATGGCTAGAAAAGGCATATTTCAGTATCCATGAGAATTGGTTTCAGGACATTTTGCAGACGCTCAAGTCCCTATTAAAAAATGATGCAGTGTATACATAAACCATGCATACATCCTCCCACACGTGCTAATCATGTCTAGATCACTTGTAATAATGACAATGTAAATATGATGGAGATAGCTGTTGCACTCTCTTGCTTAGGGGAAAAATAACAAGAAATGATATGTACGTGTTCAGCATAGATGCAATTTTTAACTAAATATTTTTGACTTAGTTGGTTGAATCCACAGGTGCAAAGTCTATGGCTATGATGGGCCAGTTATGTTCCACAATTTGTAAAAATCCCATGTTCAGATGTTGATATCCATAAAAAATTAGATTCACTAATTGATCTAAGGCTACTTTCGTGGCTCAGTGGTAGGGATAAACTCTCTCTGATCTTCAAAAAAGAGCTGTCCAACCTCACACCAAGCTATGGAGCCCAGATCTTACCCTTTTAGTGTTTCATACCTGAACATAGTGAACTTTCACTGTCTAAATACCATAATCTTAACCCCTGATCCCCTCCCCCTCCTTGGCCCATTGCAACCCTTCTTCCCTGCCGATCTCCCTCCTATTTTCCCGACTTTTCAAAGCATGTGAAGTCCACTGAGTTTCATCAGGTTTTCTTTAATGACCTATGTCTAAGCACTTGCTGGAGCATAAGTCATTTATCAGTAGGTAAACACTGAGAAAAGCAAACTCCCCCTCCCTTACGGAGAGGTATGGGGCATCTTGAGATTGTTCCCCTTGGGTGGTAAAATGTTAATAGGACAAATCCTGTGCCTGTCTTGTGGAAATACACATAGCTGCATGAATTCATGGATGCAACAGCCCTGTCATGTTCAGAAGATAAATGTCTGACTCTGCCCCTGCCCCCTTCGGGCTCTCTCTTCCACAATGTTCCCTGAGCTTCGGGGTGGGGAGTTACTTAGATGCACTATTTAGGGTCAAGCAATCCTAAGTCACTTAAGTTCTGTACTCTGGCCTGACCTTAACTTCTGAAATCTGCCTCCTGTGCACAGTCCCTGCCAAGGCCCTTTGACTCAGTATCTCTCATGCTTCCTCCTCCTGCTCTTCCTCCTGCTCCTCCTCCTCGTTCTTCTTTTCTTTCTCCTCCTCCACTGAATGTCTGTGACTCTGGACAAATGTTCCTGCCCCCTCTCACCACCATCTCTTCTTTCCTAGTAAACAGCAGCAAACACATCGTCAGGAAGTTCCGAGGGCACCTGCGCACCAAGATTGAGTCTGGAGAGGGGACAGTCCCTGTCCGGGGGCCCAGCGCTGTCCAGACATGGGATGGCATCCTGCTGGGGGAGCAGCTAGTCACCATGTCCTGTACAGACAAGATCGCCAGGTAAGAGCCTCTTCCAAAAGTCAGCGGTAGTCTCCAGTGGGGAGAACAGAATGGGAGGCTCCCATCCAATTTCTGGTACAGAGTCAAGCAAACCCGGTGTGTGTCACCAGGGGCCCCAAGTCTAAGGTGTAGCACCAGCCTCTAACATGAATTCACATTCTTTGTCCCATGTGTTTGAGGAAAAGTGAGTTGGGAAAATCAGATTTCTGGTTGCCACTGCAAACAATCAAAACCTCTAACTCAAGCATTAATTTAATTTCACTTCTGTTGTGATGCAGACTGTAATAAATGACTCCATTTACTGGGGCTGTACTCCCTGAATGGTCTGATCACTGTCAGGACTCACCACAAAACCCACTGAGAAGCAAAGGAGGCTCTTTCTCCCATGCCTTTTATTTGCACTGGTTTGCAAAGCCTCCATACGCTGTTCTCCAGGCTCAGAACTAGTGTGAGCAGGAGGAGGGATTTGCAAACAGAGTACGTGCTCACAGGAACCGCCCTTCTTCCCCTAACTCTCAACCTCACTCTAATACCCAAGATCTACTTTCTGCCCTCTGCCCACCTCAGTTAAGATGCCGACTACTGCAAGAACATTTACATAGCTGCAGTTTGGGAAAAATACATCAGGTCACACTTTGAGGGAATTTGCCTCAAAGAGCCATCAGCTCCCACGCCAAGCCCGAACATGACATAAGAAGATCACAGACCATAAGGTAGAAAGGAGAGATTCAGAAGAGCTTTTGGAAAGCTTGGTAAAGGGTCCACGTGTTTTATAACCTAAGTGGAAGAGCAGAGTATTCTATGCTAATGTAGTCCCTACGTAAGTACCCACCTCGGACTCTACTGTTCCTACAGTCTCCCACACGGGCGTGTCTGCAGCTGCAGGTAGTCGGGAGGAGAGAAGATTGATCTCATAAGACATGAAAAGAGAGAGGCTGGGAATGCAAGAGGGAAATGCATCCCAGGGACTCAAGGAAATTCCAGCATATCATTCAAGGCAGAAAGTATCTTATACGTGTTAGCTCAAAGCCCTTGGAGCTGCTTCTCACAGAAACCAGGCTTCATCCTGTCTGGCAGCCTCCTTGCCCCACTGCCAAGGTCATGTATCTTTGTCACATGATATGAAAGTTCTCGCCACACTGAAGGAGGCTGTAAAGGTCAGAACCTTCCTTTCCCATGTGCCTGTCTGAGGTTTCCTGCGATCATGGTGGTTACTCTTCCTACTTCACACTTTCATTTCTGTCTGAAGGTTCTCTCACCTCAAGGCCAAACCATGACTCCCACAGCTCTCTGTTCTAACTCCTGATATCACGAGCCTTCACCTTCTCCTTTTCTGACAATATCAACCAGGCCCTCTGCTTCCTGCCATTGCCATAAGATTTGGGTTGGGGAGTATAAGGCAAATGGAGTCACATCTTTCCTTCTCTATCCGAAGAGGATCAGGCCAAAGCCTGAGGACACATGATAGTAACCCTGTATAACCCTGTACCTACATAGGACTGATCATGCCTTATACACTCCACACCCAACCAAGTGAGATGGTTCACAATGTTTAACCCAAAGAACTGCTCTTTTGGCTTTCACACTAGAGAACAGAACACATGAACACATAGCCAGAGTGGCAAGAGAGACTAAGCTCTAATTGAGCCTTTCCTCCTCTGCCCTTGCCTCAGGCTCCAGTGTTTGAACCTTCTCGGCTGGTCACCTCTGTGAGGCTTCAAGGCCTGCAGGGCAAGGGAAACATCAGCCCAGATGAACAGTGATTCCCAGTTCTCATGGGAAATTGCCAAGGGGCCACAGGAAAAACACAAGTCTGACTTTGTTGCTAGCTTGGCCAAACAAGGAGACAGCCTGATGGTAATAGACCAAAGCACTGATATCTGGATCAAAGGGAACCGCCCACTGTCATCAGTAGCTCATCTTTAGAAGAAAATACATTCCTCCTTTGCAACTTCATCTATTCACAGAAAAATGAAAAAAAGCAGTAATTTTCACCTTAACAGAAATTCTCTTGGTACCCTAAGACAGCACTAGGTTTCTAAATTAACTCTCTGACTCCCCCAGAAAAATGAAGTAAATTAATACTACAGAAATGAAATTCTCTTGTCTCTGGGATCTTAAACATCGATAGAGAGTAAATTAAACAGGGGCTACAAACCTGCTTTTGTATCAGCTGTGGCTGCTCTATTGATAGCAATGCTCCAAAGTCAGGTGTTTCTCTTCTTAATAAAAGCTCCTTGAAAAAAGTAAAATTTGAGGCTGGAGAGGTGGCTCAGGGGTTAAGCTTCTTCTGCCTTGTAGGCAGAAAGTCCTGAGTTCCAGTCCTAGACCCCACGCCTAGACCCCACATATAGATGCCAGGCGGAAGCGGGTGCAGCCGGCGTTTCTGGGCGGAGCTTGTGAATCCCTGGGCAGAGTAAATAAGGTGAAGGTGGTTCATGGTGGTTCCCGAATTCGTCCATGGTTTTACACACACACACATACATACATACACACATGCACACACACGCACACACACACAATTGAATAAATAATAAAAAAAGAAAAAAGTAAAATTCCACATTGCATTCCTTCCAGGGATTTTTTACATGGTGTCCTGCATGGAGAAAGATTCTACTTTTGCTTTTCTTGGTATTTTTGAATCAGCATCTCACTCTGGTAGCCTAGGCTAACCTGGAACTCGAGATATAGCCCAGGCTGGTGTAGCTTACTGTGCAGCCCAGACTGCCCTCAAATTTTCAGGGATCCTCCAGCCTTCCTAGATGCTGAAATTAGAGGTTGTGTGACACCACATTTGGTTTCCAGACTTTTTTAAAAAAAATACCTTATTATTTTATTTATTTATTTACTCTGTGTGTATGTGTGTGTCAGAGGGCACTGTGTGTCCCTGTGAAGAACCAAGAGTGACTTCCAGAATCATTCTGGATTGCTTCTACCTCCTTGCTTAGCTCTGGGATTCTCCAGGCTCCACCCACTAGAGCAGGTTCTACTCACTGCTGGTTTGGCCTGGCATTTTTATGTGGGACCTGGAATCCGAACTCAGGACCTTCTGCTTATGAAACAGAGTCTTAACCCCTGAGCCCCCACACTTTTTTTAAAGAGAGAAAAAGTGCAATGCCTTGACTCTGGCTGAAGTGAGAACTCTTCCTGATTTCACCCAGGAATTAATCCAACCAAGTGTTAGAACCCAGTAGTTCTGTTGAGTCTTCCCATTCATCCACTTAGCTTGTCCTCACCAGATCTGATGGCTGGGTGAGTTTCTCTGTATCTTTCTGTCTCTCTTTCTCTCCTTCTGTGCCTCCCTCCCTCTTGTTGTTTTCCTATCTCTATATATGTCTCTCGTGTCTGTTTTTCCTTGTCTGTCCACCTGTCTCTTTCTATTTCAGCTTCCTATATATCTGTCTCTTCCTATGCCTCTCTCTCTCTCGTTCTATTTGTAGCTATCATTTTCTGTATATCTGTCTTATAGTTCTCTGTCTCTCCCTGTGTCTCTGCCTGTCTAGTTCTGTCTTCTGTCACTTTTCATTTCTGCTTCCTGTTCATCTGTGTGTGTGTCTCTCTCCATGTCCTCATCTCTCCCACCCACTCACTCCATCTCTCTCTTTCATTGTATGTATTTTGCTGTATTTAGTTTTCTGCATCTCTCTACCTGTCTCTCCCTATGTCACCATATTTCTCTCTGTCTGCATTTGCCTACCTGTCTCTCCCCATCTCTGTCTCTTTTTTCCTTATGACTATATCTGTCCCTTATTCTATTTCTTTTTCTTTTCTTAAGATATTTACTTGAGAGAGAGAGAGAGAGAGAGAGAGAGAGATACGTGCACTATGTGGGCTTCCGGGGATTGAACTCAGGTCTCCAGGTTTGCAAGCAGGTGCTTTACCCACTGAGCCATCTCTCAGGTCAGGTCATCCCCCGCACACCTGCAGCTTCATCCTCCTCAGATCCCATCGCCCCTGTCTCTGGCCCCAAACTGACAGGGCTGGGTCACCCCCTGCTGTATGCTCCCGTGCCTGAGCTCTGACCTTCAGGGGAACATTGGTGCTGCAGGATTTGCATGGTGCCTGTCACAGCCAGATGCACATGACAGCCCTCCATCAACAGTGCTTATTGGCAGCAATGATGAGGACAGGGCACCAGTAACCATGACAGTGACGGACATCATCCTAGCTCTAACAGTCCCGCCTGGGTCAGGTCGAAGCAGTTGGCATTGAAACACTTCCTTTGGCATGATAGTCTGTATGCCTTCTCCACAGCCAGACCCCAAGCTAAGACAGTATGAAAGCCAAGCACGAGCTATTGCAGAAGCAGAGGCACATTTGCCGTTTTTGAGCAGGAACATATGTTATAGTAACAATCCCAGGCCATAAGCATCTATAGCTACATTATGTGTACAAAGGCTTCACCAAGAGACCTATCTGATACCATATGTGTTCATCTGTTCTCTATCCTGTGCAAAAACAAAAACCCAACCTGGGGTTTAAATAACATTTAAAGCACAGGGCCTTCGTGCACAAATGCAGACAGAACATTTTCACCCAGTAAACTGTCAGCACACGGGCTCTTGAGAAAGTAAAACTCTGAACACTCAAAGACACAGGAGTCAGAGTGGATAAAACAATGGGCGCACACACTGTGCCCCATATCACTGGAAACCTGCTGGAACCTGTGGGTCCTCCCAACCGGTTACTAAATATTACTGCTGTTTGAAAGCCAGTTGTAAAATGCAGCCACTATTACAAATTAAAACATATGAACTTATAGCTAAATTAGACTAAGACAAAGGAATAAGCAGTCACACTACGGCATGTGTGCTCTTGAAATGGCTCATGCCTGCTATCTGTGCACAGGAACACAAAAAAGCAGTGTGCTGCTGCCCAAGCCTCTTCACCTGGTGCTGAGTGCCCTCATGCCAGTAGCTGTCCTAGGAATGGCTTGTATACCATGGAAGCAGGCAACAACTACAACTGCCAGCTTTGTGGTTGTTTCAATTTTTGTTAGGTGGGGGCGGCCAATGGCTACCGGCATAAACTGAGAGAGACAAGCAAATTTAGTCAGAGCCTAGAAATAACATGTGGGGCTGGCTGTGCATCTGCAGTCTATCCTCTGCAATTCTAGGCTCCTTGTGAACAAAGGTCCAGAAACCATACCTCGTTTGTGTGTGTGTGTACGTGTGTGTGTGTGTGTGTGTGTGTGTGTGTGTGTCAGTGTGAGTGTGTGTGTGGATGTGAATGTGCCACAGTAAGCATATGAAAGTCAGAAGACACACCGTGGACTCAGTTCTTTCCTTCCACCTTGACATGGGATCCAGAACCTAATTCAGATGGTCAGGCTTACGTGCAGCAAGGACTTTTACTTACTGAGTGTCTCACCAGCCTCAAACCTCATCTTTTGTCAGAACCTACAAGATTAAAACAAGTACAATGTGATAGATAGTAATGCAAAAAATAACATGTATTAAAGTCGTTATGTGCACGCATGCATGTGTGCCTGTGCATGTGTGTGTGCACATGTGCATAGTGCACTTATGTACATGTACACACATGTGGGAGTACAAGTAGAGGCCAGAGGTAACATTAAATGTCCTATTCAATCACACTCCATTCTATACTTTGACGCCCTTGCTCGCCTAACCTGGAACTCGCTGCTTCAGCTAGACTCCAGGGATACATCTGTCTCTGTCTTCCCAGCGCTGGGATTACAGAAATGCACCCACACATCTCGTTCTTCTGGTGGGTGTCACATACCCAAATTCACATCCTCATGCTTGCACAGCAAGGACTTTACTGACTGGCCATCTCTCTGGCCCCTGGAAACTAATATTTAAAGGGTTGTAATCTTTCCACTGAAACTAAAAAATGATTTGTGCTGCCCATTTTAGGTATGTGTCTAGTGTCACTGATTTTTTTTCTCTCCAAGAAAATAAGAAGCTTATCTTAAATGATGCTTATTATTCTATTAATAAATGCAATTCTGTTTGAGCGCTGTGCAAAAAAAAATCAAGCTTTTTCTCATTCCCTACTTCATGTGCATCTCATGTGCTAAGATGAAAGCAAATGAATAAAATGGTGGTTTTAATTAAGGAAAGGAAAGTACATCCAGCAGACAGATCTGTGATTCTCTTTGCAAATTACCTTTGCTATGGAAGAAAAATGAATCAGAGCCTCTTGTATCTTGGAGCCAAACAACCAGCACAGCTGCATCATTTCCCACTTGCAGATCAGAAGCCAAAGACCAGCATCCCTGCTCAGGATCAATAATACCTAAGTAACGGTATTCCTAGGGAATACCAGGCATTCTTGTGGGAACAGAATTTTATGAATAACAATTGATTTCATTCTACAATTTCAATGGTAAGATCAGTTTACATGAAAACATGCTGCAGAAAGCTAGAGATTTTTACAGTTGTTTATGATGAACCATTAAATACCACCAGGCAGAAACCTTTCTCTCCTTTCCTTACACATCAGTAAATATTTTAAAGTGTTCTTCCCTCTGTCCAGAGATTTGGACTTTCTCTACAACTTCTGTGGTAGCCATCCTCTAGTTTGTGTGGGAACAGAGAACCTGAACAGGTAAAACAATAGGGGGCACTCACTGAGAACCACCTCTGCCTTTTTTTTTTTCTGATTTTTAGAATTTAATGAAGTTTTTTTTTAATTTTATTTTTTCTTTCTTTTAATGTTGCATACATAAATATAGGGACTTTATGATATTTTCAACCTTCAGCTCCAAATCCCACTCCCTCCTTTTTCCCTGACAGCCCTTCATCTCACCTGCCAGACTCCCTCCTATTTTTAAATCTTTTTGTTTGTGTGGCCCACTGTGTTTCATCTAGTCTGACAACTTACGCCTAACCTGATTCATGCTCCAGCAAATATCCTAGATCAGTGGATATACCACTGAGGAAAGTGTCCTCCTTTACTTCCCCATTAGCATTAGTCCTCATCAGGCTCTCAGAGAGGTATGGAGCGTCTTGAGATTTTTCTGATGTTAAATGAGATGTTGATGAGACAGTTCCTATGCAATTCTTGTGTAAGTATACATATCTGCCATGAGATCTTACATATCACAACTATTTCATGTCCAGAAGATAATGCTTGGCCCACCACCTTCCCACTTCAAGCTCTTACAATCTTGCTGTTCTCTCTTCCTCGATGTTCATTGCATCCCTGATCTTTTATCAAGGGATGAGAACTTCACTGCAAGAAGACCAGTGGATCCCCACTGATAGCCCATGCCATGACTATTTTTCATGTGGCCTTTATATTTCTCCAGGAAGCTTTTCATGAATGAACTTCTCTCCCTAAGAGCCTGTCCACATGCTCAAAGTGAGGAGTCTTATCCACTGTACTTTTATTCACCCTCATAAAGTGAGTGTATCTGCTACATGTAAATAAAGCAGCCTTAGCCACAGTTCCACACGTCTATATGTGGACACTCTTGGCCTGTTCACATGGTCGAAACCCCCTTCCCCCTTCATCATGATGCCAATGCTAGTCCCTCACAGGGAATTTTCAACCTTCAGCCCCAAATCCCACCCCCCTCCTTTTTCCCTTACAAGCTTTCATCTAACCTGCCAGACTCCCTCCTATTTTTAAATCTTTTCATTTGTATGGCCCACAGTGTTTCATCTAGTCTGCCATTGTCTTGATCGAGTGAGGTAGGAATATCCTTTAAAAGCAATGGAGATTATACAAGTTCTGCCTGATTACTGCCCTGCTGCAAAGTCTAAACTGGCAGGTCGGCTGCTTAGAGAGGGCAGGAGCTCTTTGCTTTGCCTTTGATGATGCAAAGACAGCTTTAAAGTGTGAACCAGGCCTGTGCCAGGCAATTTTTTTCTTTCAAAAATAATTTTGATATGGAACACAGCAGAAAACATCAAATTTCTTTTGTTTGAAACAGTCGTCAAGATTTCTGGGGAAATTCATAGGCTATGAAAGTCTTTTACAAGTAAAGTCTCCTTTCTATATTTTTCAGGCTTAAAGAAATCTTAGCTGGAACCCTGAATTAAGAACTACCTTAATGATAAAAACTAGCTCCTAAGTCCAGGTTCAGAGAACTAACCTCTGTGAATGAACTGGCTTAGACAGGAGAAAGAACTAATTCTTTAAGCTACAGGGTGTCCAGATGTTCCTGCAATCCCACCACACAGGAGCATAGAGCGGAAAAGTCTCAACCTCGAGGCTAGTCTGGACTGCATAGCGAGACCTTGTCTCAAAAAACAAAAAGGTCTAAGGGTGTAGCTCAGCAACCGCATGTGCAAATCCCTGCGGTCCATCTCCACTGCCAAGACAGCAACAGTAATAATAATAGTAATAACAATAGTAATAATTGTTTAAAGGTACGGCTAGGAAGATGGTTGTCCAAGCCCAGTCTAAATCAGCGAGCCCCAAGGTTGTCCTCTGGTCTCTACATATATGCATGTACACATACACACACACACACGCACACACGCACGCACGCATGTGCACACACACAAAAAAAACCAAAACCTCTGTGTAGAAGAAAGACCTCAAGAGGTACCACACCTACCTGACAGACTAGTTAGGAAAAAGCTGGATGGGAGCAGTCAGGAGGAGTTAGTTTCCCCAATGGTGCATTACGCACTGTACTTTGTACATTGATACTGTTGCAGTCCGCCTGCATGGTTGCTGATAAATGACCATCAAACACCTTAAGGGAACAAGGAGTTTATTTCCTTATGATTACTGGTTACAGTTCTTTAGTCCAGTTTGATAGGAAAGCATGCACCAACACCAGGGCCAAGGGAACTGGCCACATCACCACATAACGGCTGAGAGATGGACAATCCTTACTTGCCAGACCAACAAGTCTGGCCAAGTATACAGAAGGATGCCGACTTTCTCAACCAGCTCTCCATGATTTATCCAGGGCCTAATCCCACCCACCAAGGACTGGATCTTCCCCATCAGCTAGACAATCTCCTTCAGGTTTGCTCTGGGATTAATTCAACCATCAACTCTCTACAACTGTGCCCAGAGCTCAAACCCTCAATAGTAGAGTTAACTCCTGTGCTTAACTATGACAGGTACATTATTCTTATTCCAGCAAATTCCCAGGCACATGCCATGAGCAGCAACCCAGATGAAACTCAGTGGGCCACACACACAAAAGGGCAGGAAAGCAGGAGGGAGACTGGGCGGGGGAAGGAGGGTAGAAGAAGGTGGTTTGTAGTGAGAAAAAGAAGAGTTGGATATCTGCAATAAGGGGTGAAAATGACACAAATTCTTTGTATTCATAAATGAAACTCTAAAAGAATATAAATAAATAAATTTATCTAAAGAAAAACTCCATGTTAAAAGGAAGACTCGGGGCTAGAGAGGTGACTCAGGGGTTAAGCCTCTGCCTAGCAGGCAAAAGGTCCCAAGTTCGGATTCTAGACCCCACGTAGACCCCAGGCGGGAGCCGGGGCGGCCTGCGTTTCTGGCCCTGGTAGGGCGGAGCCTGTGAATCCCGGGGCAAAGTAAACAATGAGGAGGGGAGGCGTCCATGGTGGTTTCCCAATTCGCCCGTGGTTCTACACACACACACACACACACACACACACACACACACACACACATACACACACACACACACACACACACACACACTTGAATAAGTAAAAAAAAGAAGGAAGACTCAATTGAAAAAGTATCAAGAAATCATCTGTGAAGCACCTTCTGCTAAAATAACAATTCAAAATAAATAGCATTCTGTACCTTAAGACTCCCTACATGCAAAAAGCAGAACACAAGCCAGACATGGGTGGCCACATCTGTAATCTATTCTCTGGAGGCCAAGGCCAGAGGACCACCATCAGTCAAAGACCAGCTTTGCCCATGAGTTCACAGATAACCTGGACCCCATAGTAAAAGTCAGCCTCAGGAAAAAAAAAAAAAAGACAGCAAAAAGATAAAACACAGTAAAGAAAATTAAACAAAATAGTCTGGAGATATGATTCAGGGGTCAAAGCCACAGCACCAAAAGGACCTGGGTTGGGTCCCTGGGTCGCCTTAGATATGGTGGAGGCCTGTGAGGCCTGTAATTCCATCCTGGAAAGCAGAGACCATGAAACCCTCAAGCAAACAAAAAGGATGTGGAGCAATACAGGATGATTGCTAACGTCACCTTTGGGTGCATGCGCACGCGCACACATACACATGCAAGAAAAAAAATTTTTAATGAAAATGAAAGCACAGCCACTAACAGCCTAAGAGTAATAGTCAAATACATTCCTTTCGATATTTTAACGTATTTTTTTCCTATTGCTGGGATTTTTACTGCATATGCCAGTTGGCTCACAAGCTGTTGCTCAACACTATAACCATGGCTCTCTGTTAAAATAACAAGCGGTTTAATGCAGTCATGCTATTATGTCTGATAGTTATGCCACTAGTTGGCTATTTCCTCATGGCTGAATGTTTTCAATGCTTCCAGAGAACTGAGACTTGAGACTTCCCATAATTCCTTTGTATGAAAGCTTTCTTCTAAATCTGAGTTCCTACATAGCATACACCCTGTCAAGGAAGGTTCCGAGAGAGCCTGCCTGTGGGAGAGGGTGAACTTATAAAAGGGAACAAAATGGAATCACTTAAGATACGGAGGTGAATGTTCTCTCCAAATATGGTAAATTCATGCTTTCTTCCAGGACTTGTGACCCTAGCTGCCCGGGCCCACGAACCAGCATAAACCCAGACTTACATGCAGAAAACAGAAGTGGGAGTGGTAGGAATTGATCAGGCATCGGGTCAGAGGGAGCCTAGGATGTCCTCCATCATCCAAGCCAACTTTATTGTAGTATACATGAGTATTTATAGGAAAACAATCAAGGAGCAGGGCCAAATTCAGGAAAACATCAAAGAAGAGCAGGACCAAATTCTTTACAGGATTATGTAAAACGTATACATCCCAGTTAACAAAGAAAAGGCAGGAGTGACATCTACTTGCTGTGGGACCAGACATAATGTGTCCAGATAGAGAAAAATAGGCATGGCACCTCGTTGCTAGAAGGGAATGGACACGATGTATGCCTCAAAGCAGAGTTACTTGGTCCATGCATTAGCATATCTCAAATATGTAGGAAGGAACTGTAGGGATAGGTAACCCAGCCAGTCCTGAGGGAAAAACAGAAGGATCCAAGAACAGACAGGAGGAGGTAAACTCACTTTCCAAGGAAAGGAATTCACCTGCCATTGTCTTGCAGACAAGAGGCAAACTCAACTTTCAAGGGAAGGAGACCCTAACAACCACCCCCATTTTAGATGCTAATGTGTCATTCTCCAGATAGCAGGCTTTGGGGCTGACAACTCCCACACCCAGCCTCATGAGAGAGTTAAGTAAGGAATGCCTAGAGGGATATACCCTACCCAAATGGCCTCTGAAGTATGCCATGTGTGATCTTGTGAGAGCAAGGCAGAGAAAGTTCAGGAGACAGCCTCCTGAGAACACACACAGTAAAGGCAGAGTGGTGCACGCACAGGTCAAGGAACACCAAGAATTTCTGGGAGAAGTGAAGAAGGATCCACCCTGCCAGAAAATTCCACAGACAAAAAGTCTGGAATATAATTCTATTTTTTGTTTGCATGTGTGTGGATGCATGTGTGTTGCATGCACTCGCATGCACACATGTGAATGTGTGTGTGTGTTGGTGTGTATGTGTGTGTACGAGAGAGTACTTAAGTATGCATGCCTGTGGAAGCCTGAGAGTGACAGGCTTCTGGATTGCTCTGTCTCCTTACTGCTTTGCTCTGGGGTTTCCCAGGCTCTGCCTTCCTGGGACAGAATTGCAAGAAGCCACCATACCTTTCAGCAATTTTTTTTTCCCCATGGAATCTTGGCATTTGAACTCAGGTCTTTTTGCTAGCAAGACAAAAGTTTTAATCCCTGACCCATTCCCCACTCCCTATTTCTGCTGATTTGAGCTACGTTACTTGTGGCTATTTGCTACATGAGCCTTAGGAAACCAGTACAGTCTCTTGAGAAAAATCACTCACTAACTCAACTCTTTGGAAAATCATGAAACCAGGTAAAATCGTAAAATTCCCGCTTCCTAAAAATCCTAAAAATCCCACTTCTAATACCACATTAAAAGACTGAATGGATCCATAGAAAATGAGTTGCTTCACCTCAGCAGTGAAAACTGGCCTTTAAAACTACAAATCAAGGCTGAGGAGCAGGCTGCCACTCAGCCCCACCGTGCAATGAAAACAGAGGATTGCTGTCACATACTATGCACTGCAAATGTAGTCTATCTTCATGCTCCGAGCAGCCCGTCTATTGCAGGAGAAAGCCACAATCTCCTCACAGAATGGGAAAAAGCAGAGAGGTGTCTTTTCGGTTCTGTCTGTAGGAAGCAGAAATTGAGTGGCATATAGGAATCTAAATCTTCTGGAACTAATGCCCCTTTAGATATGGCTTCTAATTTTCAGTACTTGTGCCTGATTATTGATCACAATGTGACTTTAAGTGAACAGATTAAAACTTTCTCCATTAAAAAAAAATGAACTGTAAAAGATGATAGTTGTTTTCTGGAGCGCAAGACCCCAGTCTGACTCTAAATTCTGACTATGAAGAGCAAGCTCTCCTGAGGAAGTCTGCTGCCCCAGTCCCATCCAAGCGGACCTCTTCCTTCTCGGTGCTCTAGACCACCTGGGGATTCTGACCTCCTTCCTTCTTGATTTATTGGTACACACACTTTATCTTGAAGATGTTATCAACTCTATGAAAGTCCACTAACAGCGTTGTTCCTTTACTCTCACCTCACTTTTTTTAAGACAGTCTTGCTATGTTGCCCAAGCTGACCATGACTTCAGAGTCATGATCCCCCTCCAACTTCCCAAAATGCTAGGACTACAAGCACATACCATCATGTCCAGCCTAACAACCTTCCCTTAACCTTCTTTTCACATAGTTGGTGGTAATATGAATGAGCTTTTAAGTGAGATTTGTATGATCTTTCCTAATGAAAGTTGATGATACTTATGAAGCATAAAATCAGAAGCAACAAATCAAGAATACTGTGGCGTCTACCACCCTGTTATTGTTATAATTTATGAAGTGGATAGAAAAGTCAGATTAGAACCAGCTGAAGCACAAGATTCTGCCCAGAGCTGTCAAGACAGCAGAAGACCAACAAAACTGGTTTTATAAAACAAAACTGTCCATCTAGACTGGTGAATGAGACAGTCATGAGTGGCCTAATCCCTGGGGAGAGACATTAAGCAGGTGGCCATTGGATGTGAGGCATCCACAAAGGAGAAGGTATATAGAGGAAGCTAGAAGCATGTGACACATGAAGCAGTGAGACTATCATATCTGACTCCTTTCCATAAATACACCATGATTGATTTAATCACTTTCCCTGTAAGAGACAACTAGATTATTTCCAGGTTTTTTTAATTTCATGTTGTCTCATTTAGTTTGCTTTGCATTTTATAAGTAATCACTATCCTTGTCCATGTTTCCTGGCTCTTTAGTGAGAGTATATGCAGAGAATGAACTCCTAGATGCAATATTATTCAAAGGTTATGACTCTTCTCTTTTATCCTGAAAAGACAGTGGGAGGGAAGGTGTTACTCAAGTGTTAGTCAAGAGAAGGTCAAGTGACTCTGGTTAAGCACATTACTTCTCTCTATGTAAGTGGGGCATGGGAAGCATGAAGAGGGCAAGATACCAATCTCCTGTAGTCTTCAAACCTTAGGAAGCAGACTGTGCTGTTGGGACCATCTCCAAATAAGAAGACAGGCACATCTCAAACTCTAGCAACACTGTGAACATCGTCAGGACTTGTTACAATTTACAACAGCCCCCACCCCAAGCTGTCTGACTCAACAGGATTAGGGTGGGGCTGGAGCGTGTGCGTCTTGTCAAGCTCCAAGGAGAGGCCATGTAGCTGGCTCTGTCACTACATTTGTTGGATCACTGAGCAGACTATTGTTCAAAACTGCAGGAATGGTTCCACACAGCCTATCCACCCTGCTCTAGATTTGGATTCAATCTGAATTTTTTTAAAATTCAATTTTAAGAATTTTTAATTAATAATTAAGAATTTTAAAATCTGCAAGTTCTCAGCCTGGGTAGCATTTAGAATCGTGCATCTAACATTTCAAAAATCCAATGCCTAGAGCTGAATAGATCATTCAGAAGCAAAAGGACCTGAGTTTTGATCCCAGATCCCATGTAAAAACACCTGGTGGATAGGACAGTGGTCTGCACTTTCGGTCTAGAAGATGGCGCGTGGGAAACCCCAAAGCAAAACAATAGGAAGATAGAGCAATCTAGGATGATTCCCAAAGTCACTCTTGGGTCTCCACAAGCATATACACGCAAGTGCCCTCTTCTACAGAGACACACATGCATGTGAAAAAAAATTTACATCAAAATGTGGGAAGGGGATGCTGAGGGGAGACCAAGACACAGGAGGTTTTCGAAGCTTCTAGATGTTCTGATGTGCAAGCCAAGTTGAAGAGCAAAGATCTGAGTGTCCTCTGCAGGCTGTGAACACTGGAGCCTCTCAGTTTGATCTTTGTGGGCTCCAGGCAGAACATGCGACATGCTTGATCCCACCCGAACATAGTGGTTTATTCAAATGACAGAGGAAACGGAAGAAGCATATGTGATGATGGCTTCTCATACAGCGGGTGTCACAGATTTAGAGAGTTATCATTTCTTCAGGACCACATCAACCAATGAATAGGAAGAGAGACCAAATGTCTAAAATACACATCACTAATGGATGGTCCCTTTTCAACTCCAAGGCACATGTCTTGTGGGGACAAGCACATAAAGAACTTAACTCACAGATTTTCCCACTGTAACTTAGAGGTCACCGTTCAAATTCAGCAAGAATATCGCATCCCTTGGCTAAAGAAAAGCAACCTTTTCTAAAATCTTTGCTCCACTTATCTGTGGTATTTCGGTGATTGACAAACAGACAAAAAATATATTTACTTAGGGATTATCTATATTGAAAACCAGGCAAGGGATTTTTGTCTCTGTCAACATCGCAGCCATATCAGCTATTTGAACAAAAGGAGAGGTATTTTTCCATTCAATCCTGAATGCTAGAATCCTCCAGTTCATATTCAGAAAGGCATTTGGTTTTATTGATCGTGTTGGCTGAATAAGTTTAAATTCCTTTAGCCAGGCAAAGAGAAGGTTGATTTTCTCTTTATTGTAAAGGTTATTAGAAGCAAACAGATATAGAAGTTATTTGTCTTTGGACAATCCTGAAGAATAGGAACCACTCAAATATGTTCCAGAAATTTTGTTCAAAGCCAGTACTTCAAGAGTGGTGTGGTCTCTTCTGGGAGTACTCTTCTTGCCTGAGGCTTGGACTGTTTGAAGAAAGCACTTTGTTATTAGTGGAAACATACACATCTCCCTGCTTTCCATTGATAAGGAATTTCTAAATTCTACAACACCACTACTTGGGCTGTTCTGAAGTCCAGAGTCCTTTGGTGTAAGTGTTAATCTTTTAGCTTGCTTTCTCGGCATCTTTTGCCGTGAATGATGACCTTTTCTTGGCACGACTATCATCTTCAAATCTGAAAAAGAGGAATCTAAATGGCAGTGATACTGTTAAGTTTTTTATTTGTTCATTGATGTTTGGGGGGTAGTTGTGAGTTGTCAGTTTGAAACAGAGTCTGGCTCAGTTTCCCAAGCTGCCCTTGAGTCTTCCTGCCTCGGGCTCCTAAGTGCTGTGACTACAAGCGTGTACCACCATTCTGGCATCCATCTCTGTCTTTTGTCGTATCGTCTAAGATTTAAGGAAATGAAGACTGGGAAGATGGCTGTTGGTTAAAGTGCTTGCTGCACAACTGTGAGGACCATTCAGATCCCCAGAACCCACATAAAAGTTGGGTGGGTGGGCATGGCGGCCCACTTGTAACTCTAGCATTTGGAAGGTGGAGACAAAGGAGAAACTTGGCTAGCCAGAGTAAACATTTAGATAAGCTCTGGATTCAAATGAGAAGCCTGGCTTCTGTGATCAAGATCATTATCAAAGACTCCCAATGTCAAACTCATGATTCCACATGCACATACACACATGTGTTCTCAAACAAATGCGAATACATATACAGACACATAGATACACATACACACCATGATACATATTTTTTAAAAAGATTTGAGGAAATGAATCAAGCTTTTCAAGCAATACTCAGAAGCGTGAGCATTATTCCATTCAAGAAAAGCTCAGACACCAAAAAAAAAAATCCTTTCTTAACATTTGTGCATATTCATTGGTGAAAAAGAAGAGAATCAGTGTTTCAGACTGTAGTGGTGAAAATCTAGAAGTAGGCAGACACACCTTTGCCCAAGTGAAGGGATTCCTAGATATAGATAATAAAGATTGGAACTTCTTTCAGACACACCTTTTCCCTCAACTGTTCTGATATTTGCTTGTGATAGGGTCGTATGTATCTGAGAACAGTCTTTTCCTTGCTTTTTGAGGAATGCTGTGACTTACAGAAATGACCACAATACTTTTTTAAATGAAGTTATGCAAATCTGATAGACTAAAGTAAATGTTTCATAAAACCAATGACTGTTTAAATTGTAGGACTAAATTGTTTGTATATAAATATTACCTTTTATATTCCATTTGAGTTTTATGTAGATGAACACATTACTTTAATGACCCACATTTATGGAGGGAGACTGGGAGAGTCACCGCCTGAAATTCTCAGCAGCCAGATGGCTGCCTTTCCTTGCATGAGATTAAAAGATGTTTCTCATTCACCGCGATGCTTCTGAGGCAAATTAATATTGCCAGCTAAATTGCTTGTGTTTTCAGAATAAAATTTAAAGAGAAATTTTAAAAGCAGTTGGTGTGCCTGGCTCTCAGAGCAGATTGCTCTCCAGGTAGAGAGGCATTCGGTAATTAATGGAAAGAATTCTGTGTTCATTGACTGCTTCAGGAAGGGAGATCTGATGAGTCCTTATTAATCATCAAGAGAGATGTACAGCACAGAAGCCCCACAATAATTGCTCTAACCACAGAGAAATGTTAATTAATGAAAAGAACAATGATGTAAGAAATTAGCTACACAATGCCTGCCTCCTGTGGAAGCTGAATTTTAAACAGATTATTCAGAGAAGAAACCACAAAACATTGTTTCATGTAACAGATACTTCTGACCCTGAACTTGGGTAGGTAGAGGGGGTTGAAAAAAAAATCTTACAGTGAAAAATCCTGACATCTTTCCTTGAAGAAGTAAAATAATTTGCCCAGAGCTATATTTATTTCAAAGAAAATGGCCCCCGTCCTTCATCTGTGTTCTGGACTTCTAAAATCAAAAATCATCCCCAGACCAAAACAAGGTCATTTATTAATGTCATTTTAATTTCAACATAGTAGGTCATTCTGACTGCTAAGGACAAAGGAAATGGAAGATAGAGCTTTTCTCTAAACTGAAAATAAATTTAATGTCTGAATATTTCCCAGCTCATATAAAGAAAAATTCAGATTTGCTTTGGGGATGGGAACTGTGTGTCTTTATTTTTTTTCTGAAGAATATAATTTTAAGTACTAGAGAGGGCACACAGCTTCCTGTCTATGTAGCAACTCATTTTCTGGAAAAGGAAGGTGAGTTTATTAGCATGCAGAGATGCCGCCCAGGCTCAGTCCCAGGGCCTTAGAGCAGGGCAGAATCATTGCGGCCGTCCTGATAGCTCCGTTGTATCTGGGTAGGGTAGCTCATGTCCTCCCAGGTGGGGACACCTCAAGGACAGAGACACTAATGCAGCACACGCGTCCAGTTCTCTGGGAGTGGGGGCCAGGGAAGCCCGGGCTGCTGCCCCTGAAGCCCATCTGAGCAGGAATGCCATTGACTTTGCCCTTCCTGTGCCCTACAGATGGAACGTGCTGGGACTCCAAGGCGCTCTCCTCTGCCACTTCATCGAGCCCGTGTACCTCCATAGCATTGTGGTGGGAAGCCTGCACCACACCGGCCATCTCGCCCGAGTCATGAGCCACAGGATGGAGGCCGTTGGCCAGCTGCCGGTCTCCTACCGCCGCAACCGGCCTCTCCTCAGTGGTAAGAGAACTATGTCTGGAGGGACCGCCACACCCTTCTGTCCTCTGGCTGCTGCTGCACAAATGCCACATGGTGTCAGCTCTGGGCTCCCTGGACTCATTTCTTTCATAGTACATAAATAATTTCTTTAATTCGAATTTAACTTGAAAGCGCCTACACAGGAAGTAGCAAATGTATCATTCTCAAAACACCAGGGGTCTGTTAAGCAAGGCCATTGTTCAGAGATCTCTCCCTTTCACTGCCTCACATACCTAAGACAAGGTATGTCAGTTACAATTACCAGTATGATCTTCATTCTCCATTTTAAACCCAAACCACCCATTACTCTTTTGTGTAAAGCATTGTCTTTAGTGTCCATTCCCTTTGCTATGATAGAGTGTAGCTTCTACAACTCTGCCATTTGCAAATTTCTTTAAAAGAAAGTTCTTTCACATTTATTCATAATTTGGTTCTAGGCCACATGGATTGTAGTCACTTTTTCCAGTGACTGTTTCAGACAGAATAAGCTAAATGGCAGCAATGTAAAGCCTTTGAAAAGATAAGAGTTACATAAAAAGGAGACAGAGCATCCATGAATATAGGAATGGGCAACGCTTCAATATGACCCCATGTGGGACCTAGCACATCAGTCAGAGCTGTGTTATTCTCACTGCAGTGTCTAAAGTGGCCAGTAAAACTAAACAGCAATGAAGGACGCCTCTGTTGAAGAGATTCTGAACATCTGCTCCTTGGACCACTCTATAGTAAGCACTGAGCAGGACCAAAGAGGTGGGTGAGAGGACATAGCTGAAAGGCCTGAGGGCCTGAGTAATGGCTCCCGGGGTGAAGAACCCACCTAAAAAAGCCAGATGTGGTAGTACACATCTGTAATTCCAGTGCTCTTACAGCAAGGTGAGAGATGGAGACAGGAGAATCACCAGAAGTTCATAAGGCAGCCAGCCTGGCATACACAGCAGCAAGGAAGAAACACCTGGAATAAGACAGAAGGTGAGGATTGACACCCAAGGTTGTCTTCCACACATGTGCCTGCACTACACGCAAATATGTATCTCATTTGTTAACATCTGCATTGAACCAGCACATTCTGCAAGCATAAGGACCAGAGTTCGGATTCCTTGAACCTACATAAAAATCATGCAGGCATGGTTGCTATCTGCAATCCCAGCACTTTGGAGACAAAGAAAAGGAAGCTGGTTAGTTAGTCTAGCTGATTGGTGAGCTCTGAGTTCAAACTGAGGAATCCTGCTTTAATAATAAAAGTGGAATGTAATTGAAGAAGATACTTAATGTCCACTTCAGGCGTATGTGCGTGCACAGACACACACACACACACACACACACACACACACACACACACACACACACACCACACACACACCCCTATATGTACATGCTCCTATATGTACAAGGGCATACAAACACATACACATGTAAAACGAATTCATTAATTAATGCTAAAAGGGACTCTTGTAAACTCAGCATCTTCCTTAAGATGCTCTATTTATCCAGAGGGATCAAGGACTTGAACTCAAGTCTGCTCAATTTAAATTCTAAGTTCTTTAAATGAGCCACACTGCATTCTACAGCAATGCATTACAATTTTTTAGATGTCTATTCTTTTTAAACAACATAAAAAGTTATCATGAAAAACAAGACTAGCAAAAGGGTGGAAACATCTAACTAATGGGAGGACTGGTGTGGGAGAGCCAAGTCAACTCACTGAAGCTTGTCTAAAACTCTCAGCTACCCACTGTTCTCACAGTCGCTCAGCTATACTGAAGACTCATGCGCTGCCTAGTGCAAACTGAAAGATAAGCCTCGAGGTCTCTAAAACTATATTTATTTTTTAAATGGCTGATAATATCAGCAATTCTGATAAAAGAAGACTTGGACACAACTGTCATCTTTTCTTGTTTCATTTTTTTCCCTTTTTGCTTTCCTCTCATTTTTTTAAAGCAAGTGATAACTACTATTGTGATTAAATAGCACAACTAGCTCTGGACAAGATCCAAAGTGACTGATTTGACAACATACAATTTTTTTGCTCTCCTGTAGGGTATCCCCCACCAAGGGCAAGCATGATACCTGGATTCATTTTTAAGTTAAATTTAAGAGAACTCTCTTTTATTTTGATGAGCTCGCATTCTCTGTTTCTCCGTGCTTCTGATTCCTTGAGTCATTCTCTTTCATCTAATAGTAAAAGCATTCTTTGGATTTTATACAAGGAAACAGAAAATATGATACCCAAACTACTGTCAAGAGAGTGGTTTCTAGCCGTCCTCTGAGTACCAGCTCATCACTTCCTAAGCATCCAGTCTCCTGCCCATGCTCTTTGTAAATGGCATGCTCATCTGGGAATTGCCACTGTAAAATAACAATTTTAGTGATATTTGTGAAAGCAAAGACTATGAAGAAGACAACTGGAAAAGTTCAGAACTGCCTGCCATCCCTGAGAGGCGTAAGATGCTGACAAGGGCACCCTTAACCCACGAGACTGCCGGCTTCACAGCCAGTGTGGTCTGAGGGTATCAATCTACTTACGATATGGTCATTACAGGAACAATGCACAGGAGGCTAAACCGTGTCTCACTGCCACCCCTGCACAGTAACTTCATTGCTTTTGACAGGCGTTTAAAAGTAAATCATGCAAATTTTGAAAAGAAATCATCTGAATTTCTGGGAGGAAAAAACAGGAGGAGGGGAATAAGGTCTATCATAAAGATAATAATAAAAAGCTCACTTAAACAAGCAAAGGATCTCCCCCTCAAGGTCAGCTTGCAGAATTGCCTTAGAAGATGAAGTTCATGCATTAGCAGACTGAAGCCCTGTAATTTTGATATGGCTAAATCAGTTCTGAGTTAAAAAGAATCAGCCAAGCTGAAAAGGATACCTTTATTGTTATGGTCACAGGGTGCATTTTAATGTTCTCAGAGATATACTTGACAAATTCAGCATAGAACAAGATAACCTATGCAAACTTCAGGAGCACACAGAGGCTGAGGAGAATCCTGAATCCTTCAGCAAAAGTTGCATTATTGCAGCCACCCATTTAGGAACTCTTCCCATTAGCAGGAAATTTGCTTTCCTCTGCTTCATTATTTTACCTACAAGAAAAAAAAGCCTCACCATTGTCTGAAAACACCTGCCTTAAGAAAGTCTACAATGAGTCCCTCATGAATTGGATAAAGCAGAAACAAGACAGTGAAAGTAATAATTAATAAAAAACCTGTACTTCAGTCATCCTTTTAGAAGGAAATGTGACATGAAATAGAAAGTGACCTTGGTAGCTTATTCTACCAAGGTGAAGATGGATGCTTCTGAGAGGTTTTAACCTCAAGGCTAACTTCTTTTTCCATCAGGAAAAAAGATCACAAAAGAGGAGAAAATCTGAATAACATGTCAATAGCATATTTAACAGATGAGGTTTTTAATCTTCTATCTTCTAACTCCACACTAAAAATATAACTATGATTACTTTATGTCACATAGCAAGGTCTTGGCAATTAACATTAAATCTGAGACCAGAGATGGGCCTAGAAAGCTGATTGCTACAACCATGAGTTGTTTAAGACTCTGGGTTTATGTTCATGTGATAATCATAACTATATCAGTAATAAAATAGAAGACAGTATGATGGATAGGTGAGGCCATTCATTGTACCACTTCATTTTTTGGATTCTCAGGCATAGTTTGGCAGTATAAGAACACTATAATATTAACAGATTCAACAAAACATCAATGAAAAAAAATAGAGAAGATCTCAGCTCTTTCTTCACAGTACCTACTGTCCTGAAATGAAAGTGAATAGCAAGTGTTCCTAGTCATTCTTTCAGACACTCACATTTCATGACAACCTAATTAGAAGGAATGTTCTAAGGGTAGTGAACTGCTTTTCAGTTGTATTTAAGACCCATTCCACAGTGTATACTTAATACGTAAACCTGGCCAAAAACCCATAGCTGAGGAGATCATGGTATGCTCAATGATATAAAACTGCCTTCTAAGGCTTTTGGTTGTTGCTTTAATTCTCTCTGTATATTTCTCTCTCTCTCTCTCTCTCTCTCTCTCTCTCTCTCTCTCTCTCTCTCTCTCTCTCTCTCTCTCTCTCTCTTTCCTGTGTGTGTGTGCTGTAGACAGGGATGTGTACAGATGTACACGTCTGTGTGTACAAGTAGAGGCCAAAGGAGGATGTTGAGAGTCCTGCTGTCTCATTCTCTGTTTTTTTCCCTTGAGACAAAGTATCTCACTGAAGTTGGAGCTAATATGACTGGCCAAGAAGCCCAGTGGTCCTCCTGTCTCTGCCCCCCACAGCTCCAGGATTACAGGCATGCCCAGGTATGCCCAACTTTTACACAAATTCTGGGGATTTGAACCCAGAACCTTATTCTAATGCACCAAGTGCTCTTACCCACTGAGCCTTCTCTCTATCCCCCTCGGTTTTTTTTTTTTTTTTTTAATATCCCAAGAAGAACCATTAAGACAACCTCATCACAGAACAGACCAATTGAAAACTCTCAGGTGCACCATACTGTTTGCAAACTTCATAGCATGTTTAATATATTTTTCATTAAATGTATTCTATTAAGACAAGACAGGAACCATAAAATCCCTGGCAATTATGATGATGTTCATATTAATGATAATGAATAAAATGACTAATCTTACTAATTCTAATTCTGAGAGAGAAAGAGAGAGAGAGAGATCCCATATGGTATCTAGTAATATATAAAATTCAAAGGCCCCTTCTATTCCTGCAACTCTCTGATTCCATGCATGCCTGGAACCATGCTGCCTCATTCATTTTGCAAAATTAAATGTAATACTCCCCCTGTATTATAGACTTGCCTCACTTCATATAAAATTACATACCTGAAATGTCTTCTGTAAATTTAATTTTGGGAAAGTGAATTACATTTTAAATATAGTGCGCTCACTGACTACTTAAAGACAAGCTGTAATGTCTCACTTATATAATGCCATTATAAAAAAAAGGTAAATAAGGACTTCTTTAAAGTAGGGCGCCTTTATATCATAAAACTCATTTCCATGGATGAGTTGTGGATTTGCTCTCTCTGCTGTTAAATAATGACAGAACTAACAGCAGTGGTCACTGTGACAATCGTGATAATCAAATGCTGGAGGGAGGAAGAGCGGTAGTAGGTTAATTAGCTCATTGGAGATCACACTCCTAGGAAGTCAGAGAAGTAATATTTGACCTTCGCTTATTTCTGAGCCCACCCTGCTAACACAACTGTGCGTACCAAAATGACAGGCCAGGCAGCCTCTCTCACTAGTCAACCTGCAGAATACCTATGTCAACGCTGGTAAAGACCAGGTCTACTTTGGAACAAGAATCTGCTCCTCCACAAAAATTCATCAGGCACATTAAACCCATTGACAGATTAGCAAATATCAACACTGTCTGGATTTTGAACTTTGGTAACTTGTTTCTGTCAGACACTACTTTACTGCATCCATGTGACATTTAGGTAAGGAAGGGATTTTCCTTCCCTTTCCAAGACTGTTCAGAAACAATTGTTAAAGAAAAGATGCTAGTAGGTCGTGATTTTCATGAAATTACACAGTCTTGTGGGAACACTTTTTTATCTCCCAGATTTTCTTGTACTTAGGTTTCCAAATCTGTTAGAGACTCACTCAGCTAGCATCATGAGCTATGGCGCTCTATGTTTCCCTTGGTCACACTGTCTACCCAAAAGAGTTCCTGTTGGTTAGCTGTGCCAGCACATCTGACCACCATCCTCCATAGAAGAAGCAACTTGCTGAAGATGTAGAGGGAAGGAAGCAAGTGTAGAACTCTACAAGAAGCAGATGTCTTTCTGTCAAGAAGTGATGTCCCTGGGCTGGAGATATGGCTCAGGGGTTAAGACTCTGCTTCAAAAGCAAAAGGACCTGAGTTCAGATCCTAGATTCCACATAAAAACCAGTAGGCAGAAATGACAGCAGCCTGCACTTCTAACCCTGGAAAGCTTGGGAAACCCCAGATCTAGAAGCAATCCAGATTCCCGATGTCACCCTTGGACCTCCTCCACATGGACACATAGTACGTACACACACACACACACACACACACACACACACACACACACACACGCATGCACGCACACGTGCATGAAGAAAGTGTGGGTGCCCAAGTGTGGGTTACTCCTGAAAGCATTGACCAGCAAAACTCTATGGTTAGTTTGTTTTAGTTTCTGAATGCGAAAGAGTCAGTTCATAGAATCTATGGTTAAGATGGTCAAGAGACTGGAAAGTAAGAGATCACTGGTTCCAGCAATTTAAACCCATGTCATTTGTTCACAGCACTGAGTTTCCAAGTATAAGTTCTTCACCAGGATGCTTTTTTCTTGGACTATAATCAGCACAATGCTTATTTTTCCATGTTTGAACCACAAAAGACATCTGTCTTGACAAGAACTACAAGCCCATGTAAACCAGTGGATTGTAGTTTGTTGGTGTCCATCACTGAAAAGAGATGTCAGAACCTTCCCCAAGAGGTACTTACTGATATGAATTGAGGACTAGAGGCTATATATTTAGAGCATTAGATACTAGGTATCTATGTGCTAATGTCTTCTCTTGAGGAATGTCATGGGAGTAGGACTTAGTACAGCACACCTGTGACTATGTTTACTGCATCCATGTGACTGACTTTCATCTATATTTTATATATTCACAGAGTCTCATGTAGCTCAGATCAGCCTCTAGCTTTATATATAGTCAAGAATGACCTTGAAATTCTGATCCTCCTGGCTCCACCTCCCAAATTCTGGGATTACAGGCCTACACCATCACACCTGATTTTATGGAGTGTTGAGGATCAAAACCAGGACCTTGTGCATGGTAGGCAAGTCTTCTACCAATTGAGCTACATACCCAGCACATTTTGTGACTGATTTTTATCTTAAACATTTAAGTCTCCTTCAGAAAGAATAGATCCAAGAATTCATGACCCTAGGCTCCATAACTCCTCAACATAGAGAAATAAGTTAGACACAAAACGTTCTTCTAGGTCTGAAGGTATGGGGCATCTTCTTATCCAGCACTATGTAAAATTCTCACTAATGATATGAATTCAGCACTTAGTTGAGCAGTTTGCTTCTAATACTCTTTAAATATTTTCAAAACCAATCCTCCATGGTGTGAAAGAAGCATTCTGTTTATGATCAGCTATTGAAGTCTATAAAATATTTTCTCTGTATATCAATAGCCAGGAATACCAATGAAGTACCTGGAATGTTGACTTAAAATTAAAAACACCAATATGTAATGGATGATATTGTCTCTATATGAGAAGTTTTATGGAAAAAATGTCTCTCCCAAGATGAAATAAAAATTTGGATGTCACCCAATTACGCCAACATGTCTTCAGAAGGCCAGTTCAATTCTCAGGAATTATATATGTGGATGCAATGTGAGGGAAATGGAAAATGGAAATAACCATCCCAAAGCAGAAGAAAATGAAAAAGCAAACCTTGGCGACCCATGTTAGCAAGCAGTCTTTTCAGGACAACTCAGAAGAGGGCCTTTCTCATCACAAAAATACCTGAGGAAAGCAGTTCAAGGAAGGATTCATTCTGGCTCATGGTTTCCTGACAGGAAGCCACAGCTACAGCTGCTTGGGGCTGCTGGTCACCTTATGTCCACTCAGGAAGTGGAGGCATATGGATGCTGCTGTTCGGCTCCCTTTCTCTTCTTGGTTCAGCCCACAACCTCAGCCCATGGAATGGTGCCTCTCGCAGGGGGTCCACCCACCTCAACTGTCCTAATCTAGAAACTTCCACACAGACAGGTCAGTGGTGATTCTAAATCCCACCAAGTTCACAACCAAGATTGGCCATCCCATGGGCTATCTTCTGAACTCTGCCACTGTGCCCAGGAGGCCTTGTCGTGCTCATGAAAATAAGTAGTTTAGAGATGCCCGATGGCTGAGTAATTAAACAAACATTCCTCACTCCAAACACAACAACCATGTATATGTGCTGTCTATCCTTGGAAGGTTTGTATTTCAGAGACCATAGTGCAAAGTGACGTGAACATTGCAGGAGGTAAGTGCATGGTAGATCTGCATTCGAGATCACATTCAAGTGAGTCTGACACATGGCCTCATCTCCATTGGTATAATCAGCACCACTCATTAATTATAGTGACGTAGAAAATTGTTCTGCTGGCACTAATATTTAGTAAACATTCTAACAGCTCTTTTATCCTACTTCTTTTTTTTATTCTTTTAAGAGCTGAATACATAAAAACAGTAAATTGTTATTTTTTGTACTTTAATCCTAAATTATACTCCCCCTTTTTCTTCTTCTTCTTCCATACCAGTCTCCTGTATTTTCAAGTCTTTTTGGATTTGTGGCCCACTGAGTTTCCCAAGTAACATTTCTATGTGGCGAATTTACTTAAAAAAAAAAAAAAAAGATGTCAAGAGAATTACCCTTCTTTGAGGCTGCTACAGAGAGATTTTTTTTCTTGCAAACAAGGGACAGAACGGAGATAATCCTTAAACTAGGGGCTCAAGTATAAGTAGACAAAACAACTCCAACAGAGGCATTAAAGTTGTTATACACCAAACAAATAAATACATAAATGACAAAGAGTATGATGAATATAAAAGAAATCCTGACCTTGGTTGGTTGGTTGGTTGATTGGTTGGTTGGTGTCTCCATTCCCTGGAACAAACAAGTCACTTATCATTAAATCACAAACATTTTCTGTCCTCTAACTGGGAACTAGTCTGTGTGACATGGAAAGTGCCAGCAGACTCAAACTGACCTGTGACTCTTCTTTCCATTGAACATAGTAACTATAGCAGCTGCTATTTCAAACATTTTCAAAAGTACTCTTTCTTTATATTTAATTTACATTAAATTAAATGAGAGAGAAAAATAAGAGGGGGAGAAAGAGAAAAAAGAGAGCGAAAAAAAGCATGTGCATGCTTTGGAGCATGTGTGGAGGTCAGAGAACAAGTCACTTTTCTCCTCCATCATGTGGACTCCAGATATGAACTCAGGTCTCCAGGTTTGCACAAAGGCACTTTTATCTGTTCAACCATCTTGCCAATCCTAAAAGTGGTCTTTATGTTGTCTTTACTTTTTCTCCATCTGATCTCCTTAAGTCATTGAATGAAATGACCATTATCAGAGAATAAAAGAAAGAAAAGCGCACTGGGTGCCAAGGACCCAGGGCAACCTCAGGCTGGGACCCAAATTTCTCAAGATTCCTGAGTCGCAAGATATATCTTGTGATGAATCCCACAAGCCCATCAGGCTGTGCTTTTCCTCCGCTGCACAACCCATGTTCCTTCCTTTCCCTGAGTGGCTGCCTTCCCGGTACTGTCTGATACTGGTGAGGCCGGCAGCCAAAGGTGTTGGGAGTGGAGCCGAGCCAAGCTACATGGGAGCCTTCTCCAAGGCAGGTGTCTGCTTGCTGAGAGCCAGTGGCAAAGCGCAATGCTATGCCCAGGAAAGAGGATAATAGCAAGAGAACAGGTGGCTGAGAGGCACTGCAGGGAACCAGACAGGTCTCATGTCGACATCAGGCATTCTGATACTTTCCTCTGACTTCAGAATGTAGGAGTTTAGAGAAGACCTAGTGGTGTACCTCAATAGTCAATCTGAACACGCCAATTAGAGGGATGGGAGATAAGGAGGGGGGAAGAGAAGGGCCCGCTGGGGTTGGGGAGGGAGGGGATGTCACACTGCTAAGCCTGGCTGTAGGCAATTCTGGAACAACAACCACTTTTCTTTGTAACCAGTCATCCCCAACCTCAGCAGCTGTCTCCTCCTGCCAAGACAGTCCTGCCCAGTAGGACAGTGCATGGCTGCCAATGGACCAGATTGTCCCCCCTGCTCATCTCTCAGGGGTGGGCAGCTGCCATAGCAAGTCACTTCTAGGGAAAAAAAATAGCTGATGTGAATAGAATTTGCCTGAACACTGCCCATCCATGACAGGAAGAAGGTCACAGGGTGACTTTTAGCCTGGAAGTTGGTCTGTGTGTGAGTGGCAGTTGGTAAACTCAGATGGCCAGGTGCTCAGAAAGCATGTCTCAATTCTAGCCAAGAAGATTGAGGGTAAAGCCGGAGACACAGGAGGCTTCATGGTATCAAGAACCGTGCAGCCCCAAGATGGGCAGGTCTTCTGAACATAAATGCAGATGGTTTCTGAAAACCACCTGCTGTTTCTCCTGGGATGGGGACGGCTCTCTCTCAAGGGACGCAATGCCAAACCCTGGATCCCTACAGTGCTTCTCCACACAGTGTTTATACTTGGCAGCTTCCCAACACTTGGGTACCTCACCAATGGAGACACATCCCTGTGACCCCAGGCACAGACATCCCATGACCTAAACACTTGCAGACACATCCAGCTCTACAGGATGCCTGCTCAGACCTCACAGGCATGTCTAACCTGTTGACATTGTGACACAAGGCTACTGTGTACAAGGTTCACACTCTAAGAGCACCCAATCATGTTAACAAAAAGCCAAAAACTTTCATGTTTTAAGTTTATGATCTGAGGGTGCACCCAGCCCAGAAGCTATGGGTTAGATTTTTTATGAGGTTCATTTGCTTGGTTTCCCCTGCCAGTGAGGAAGAAGGCAAAAATGTGCAAAAAAGAGACAGGCAGGGCTGGAGAAGGGTCCATGAGGTCATCTACATGGGAAGGAACAAAAGTCTGACTGTTTTGGGTAACATATTCTGCAGGAGAGGTACTAGAGCTGCGAAAGATGAGAGATGGGAGAGGTGTAGCCAGGGACCAACTGACAAGGACTTCTTGATTGTAAAGCACTTACCAGAATATCATCTGCTTACTTGTATGGTTGGAACATGAGACTTGGAGAAAAGACTGGGTCAGATCATATGTCCAGAAAAGCTTCCATGAATCCCATCTGCTATACATGACGAGGTCTAGCCTTTGCAACTCCTATGACCTGACTCACCTGAGACAGAATGTCTCTTAATCAGATGACACCCCCCAAGATTGGCAAATATAAACTTTAAGTTGAGAATAGGAGCAGCCAGTGAGATGGTTTAGGGGTTAAAAACACCTATCGATCAACCGTGGAAGACCTGAATTCAATCCCCAGAACCCACAATTTTAAAAAAGTCAGGTACACTGGCTTGTGATGAGAGGCAGAAACAGGAGAATTGGTCAGAAACTCAAGTTAAAGGGGCCCAGCAGTGGCAGAAACAACAGACATCCTTTCTCAAAAAGAAGGTGGAAGGAGAAAATCAACTTCTGAAAAGTTGTCCTCTGACCACACACCTGGCATGGGCACCTGTGCACGCACACACAAGTGTATGCGCACAAGCACAAACACACAATCAATGATTTAAAGAAGAAATGGGAGTGAAGAGGAGGAAGAGGAAGACAGACGACGACAGTGAATAGGAAGGCTAAACAGCACCAGAGTCCCATCTGGGTTGGAACCCAGGGAAGGTGTAGCAAAACATTCATCGAGGGCAGGGACTTCACTGCAGGTTACTTGAAACCACGTCCCAGCATCTGCAGGAAGTCCAATGAAAACAAGGAGCCCCAACATGATCAGGCAGGAGTTGAAGCTGGAGCTGAGGTTAGAAGTTCAAAAATATGGCCAACACCAAGTTGCTAAACAGATAGCATCCCAAAGTGGAGGGCTTGGCTTTCTCATTTTGCAACAAGTCTTGCAAATTTTGTAGCCAGTGCTACCTCTGGGTGGCGCTGCTTTATTAATTTTCTTATGTACATGGGCCCTTATTTCATTAGGAATTTTCTTCTCATCAACTATACATAAGCCTAAAGGTCTTCTTGAAATTGTTTACCAAGCTGCATTTTGCTTCAAACAGGTCTAGGTACACAGAAGGTGCCCAACAAACTTATATTCTCATTTCCTTTTATGTGGCTTTGTCTATTCATTAATTCATTTACCAAACATTTACAGGAAGAAAATCTGGTCTGAGCTCTATTATTAAAAAACTGTTCATAAAAGCCTAATCTGGGCACATAATAGCTTAATCACAGGTCCTGGCAATGACTTTTAGCACAAGGCTATCCTGAGACCTGAACTTGATATTTCAACTTCTGTCCCCACAAACAAAATGATAGCTTCGAGGTGACCACGTTTTAAAGATGCAAAGCAAGAGACTGTGTGTGTGAATGCCTCACCCCAGTTCAAACACAGGCTTTATTTCCCCATTATCTGCTCTCCTGGGAGCCCTGTTTAAGACCAGGACTCTATGCATGCTTGACTGCCTCCCATTTCTCTCTTGACAGGAGTGAGTAATGCTGAGGCGCGGCAGCCGGGGAAGTCTCCACACTTCAGCGTGAACTGGGTCACGGGCAACGCAGACCTGGAGATCATTAATGCCACAACCGGGAGGCGGAGCTGCGGAGGCTCCTCCCGGCTCTGCAAACACGTGTTCTCTGCTCGGTGGGCACGGCTGTATGGGAGGGTAGGTCACACCTGTTTTTTCTGGGGTGGGAGGAGGAACTGGCCGGCCCTCGACTCAGGGTTAATCCCTGAGCAAACTTGCTTTGGTCTGCAGGAATGGAGAAGCAGGACCTGCAATCCAATTCCAGTGTTGCTGCCTTTTCCCCTACTGCCCAGGCAATTCCCCCCATTGTATCAGTTATTTTTATCATTGCTGTGACTAAATACCTGACCAGATAAAGTTAAAGGAGGAAGGTTTTATACACTTTGAGGGGATCATTCCATCGTGGGGAAGGCATGGCGCCAGGAACATGCCAGCAGCCTTCATCAGGAAACCAAGCTATGAAGTTCTCATGACTCATTTTCTTCAGTAAGACTTTTTCACAACCTTCCCAAACAAAGCCACTAACCAGTGACCAAGTGTTAAAACACACAAGCCTATGGCAGCCATTTCACATTCAAACCACAATGTACATAGACTTCAGACTTTGCTCTGTAAGCATGGTCCCCAGAGTTAGCTAAGTGCATCTGTGGCAAGCCAAGCAGAAAAGGAGCTTATCTGTGAACACCTAATCCGACAGGCACTGTGGCGATCGCTTTACCCAGAGTATCACAAGAAAATCATATAGAAATTCATTGAATTTGAAGTTATTTCAAGTTCTACTACTCAGAACAGTTAGGAAGCTCCCACTCCCATACATATAACCCAAATTTCAAAGATGCCCTGAACTTTACTGTAACTGTGTGTTATTCCACAAGACCTGCGCAAGGTTTGACCTGTCGAATTTTTCCATGGTAAGGGGAAAGATCTCAAGAGTCTCCCTGCCTCCCTGAGAGACTGTTGAGGGTTAAAACTGCTGGGCTAGAGAGATGGCTCAGAGGTTAAGCCTCTGCCTCGTAGGCAGAAGGTCCTGAGTTCTGATCCTAGACCCCATGTACAGACGCCAGGCAGAAGCGGGGGCGGCCTGCGTTTCTGGTCCTGGTAGGGCAGAGCCTGTGAATCCCGGGGCAGAGTAAACAAGGAGGAGGTAGAGGCAGTCCATGGTGGTTCCCGAATTTGCCCATGGTTCTACACACACACACACACACACGCACACACACACACAACACACACACGCGCGCGCACAATTGAATAAAAAAATTTTTTTTAAAAACTGCTGGGGAGAAGGGAGATGCTTTCTTCAATGGCATGCCCACTGATATATGACTCACGCTCTAGCAAAGTGCCCAGACACATGCCATCAAAGACAAACCAGATAAAACCCAGTGGGCCACAAAAAATAGGAGGGAGGCTGGCAGGAAGAAAGGTTGTAATGGGAGATGAGGAGAATAGAGTTGGAGAATAAGAGATGAAAACAATATAAATTCACTGTATTCATGCATGAAATTCTAAAAGAATAAAATTTTTTTAAAAAAATTTAAAGGTAGTGATAACAGAATTTTTCCCAAAATCTGAATCTTATCCACTTTCACTACAGCAATACTTCAGACCCTGCTTCCCATTCATAAATACAAATAATGACATTTTGGGGTTTTTTTTTTAATTGAAATATAGACTTTTATGTGTTTCCACAGCACACCAGACTATGATCCAAAATGTTGATAACTAACAACTGTTGATGAATAAAAAAAATGTCTTGCTCATTTTCCTATGTTGTTTTTACCCAAGCAATTCTGGCAGGCTTTACCATTGATTCCAAATAAAGATAACAGTGTTGGATTGGGAAGATAGCTCAGGCAGTAAAGCAATAACTAGGCAAGCATGATGGACTAAGCTTAATGCCAGAAGCCAATGTTTGAACTAGGTAATGCATGCTTGTAATCCAGCACTGGGGAAGTAGAGACAGGCAGATCTCTGGGGCTCACCAACTGCCAGCCTAGTCTAATCAGTGAGCTCCAAGCCCATGAGAGACTCTTAAACTTTATTTCAACATCTTTGTTGGAGCTGAGGAGAGAAAAGCACTTGCTTCACAAGTATGAGGACCAAAGTTTGCATCCCTGAGCCCTATGTAAATGCTGGTGTGCACAACTTGGAAGGTAAGAGCAGTGACTCCCCAGCTACAGCAAGCTAACTGATTGCACTAACTGAATCAGCGACCTCTGGGTTCAGAAAGAAACCCTTCCTCAGTATGTAAAGTGGAGACCAATCAAGAAGGACAACCTCAGGCCTCCACACGCACTTGTACAAATTTTCCTGTACATACACACACACACACACACACACACACACACACACACACACGCATCACCTGTAGACATGCAGGAAAAAAACATTTCTGCCAATTTGGAAACACTGAACATTTCACTGTTAGGGCTGAGCTTGGCAGCAAGTTTTGCCTGTGCCACAACCACAGCAGACAAGGGTCTCTGGACAAGTACTCCAGCGCTCTGAAAGAAGTAGCACAACTTGCCAAAGTACGAAGTCAAAGCGACTGTGGACAACTTGGCCCTACACAGAACATCTAAGTCACCCCATCCCAGGGCTCAGGTAACCTTGCAGAAGAGGGAGTGCTCCCTTTTCTGTACATGCCACGGCCCCTTCCCCGTGTCTCTTTTCCTCCAAACATTCTGGACGATCCAGGGAAGTCCTGATTTTTTCCCTGCTGAACAAACGTGTCCTCTTCCTTTTCACGTGCTCGTGGTGGCCTTGGCTAGTGAATGAACATTTGATCTACAGACTTTCAGGGAAGACCCTCCAGTGTGATCTGAAGCCCCTTGCCATAAGTCTGCCCTATGCCCTCCAGGCTTTCTCCACTGATGGGAGAATGAAGCCATCTTTGAGCCCTGCCTTATGTTAACACCAGATCTTGCCCGTTGGAACTCTGTAACTTGGTAAAGAACACACTCTATTTGTGCTGGCTCCTAGTTGAACAGGAGCATAATTTGAAACCCTTCTCTCTTGCCTGCCCGATGCTATCTTAATGTTCACAATTATCCTTATAGTCCTCCTCTGGAGAGAAAATTAAAAGCAGTGATTCTGATGTTGTTTGATTTACTTTGTTTATTTCTTTATTGAGATGAACACTTGCTAAGCAGCCCAGGCAGGCCTTAAACATAGAAATATTCCTGCCTCAACTTCCCAAGGGCTAGGGCTTACAAACATATGTCACCACAACTTATGAAAAAAGCAATGTTAAATTCTCTTTGTATCTGTGTGTGTGAGAACCAATGAGTTTAATTAGGGCTGCTTATAAGAGCATGAGAGAGAGATTACTTACAGGAACATGTGCAACTTATCAGTGATTACACCAATGAAGAAAATATCTCTCCCTCCTCAGCAACTATTAACTGTCTTATGGGTCCTCGGGAGAGTGGGGGTCTCACTTAACAGAAGATGAGTTACATGAATTTTTGGACTTCTGATGAACCCATGTTTCTTAATAACTAGCTTTACCATAGAAACTGCCACTGTAATTTTTAATTGTATTCTTTGAAGTTTTTACATGTATGTACAATGAATTTTTATGTTTTCACCCCCTACTACTCATTCTCTCCCCCTCCCATCCTACCTGACTCATATTCCTTTCCAGCCAGTTTTGCTCCCATTCCCATGTCCCCTTGGATGTGTGATCCACTGAGCTCCATCCAGGATGCCTGCATTGGCAAGTGCCCAGGAACCCGCTGGGGCATGAATGGTACACAGGTGCACAAACTGTTGAATATAGAAGTCCTCTCCTCCACCCCTTGTACAGAACTCACTATGTCTTGAAAGAGATCATGCCTCCTCCATGGTAAAATGTTGACAAACCAGCTGTTGTGGAAGTGTGATGGAAGTAAACATCATTGCATTGAGATCTTGGTGATATGAACAGAGGTTACTGTCTAGCGATACCTTGCGCCACTCTCAGGTCCTTGCATTCTTACCACTCCCTCTTCTAAAAGGTTACCTGAACACTGGGATGGGGTGACTTAGACGATCTGTGTAGGGCCAAGTTGTCCACAGTTGCTTTACTTCATACTTTGGCCAGTTGTGTCACTGCAAAAAGCAAAGGGATAAGACTAATAGTTTGTATTTTGCTTTTGGAAGCCCCTGTTTCTGCTTGGGACTGAGCACTCTTTTTCCTTCTTTCCACAGCTAAGCACACGGACCCCATGCCATGGAGACACGCCATCCATGTACTGTGAGGCCAAGTTGGGGGCTCACACCTACCAGGGTGTTAAACAGCAGCTCTTTAAGGCTTTTCAGAAAGCTGGTCTGGGCACCTGGGTGAGGAAGCCCGCAGAGCAAGATCAGTTTCTACTAACACTCTAAGTCACTAGACCCTTTTGCTATTGGACCAGAGCGAAACACCTGGAGAGACCATGGCCGTATGTTTGGTATGGTGTGTCCATCAGTTTCTCAACATTCGTTTTCCTCAGCCTTCAGGAAACATACATGTGTGTCTATGTTCAGATGAGCAACTAAATTTGAATTTGGGTCACACTGCTTTTCCCCAGGTTGCTACAACCAAGAACTCTGTCCAGCATACCTAGAGATACAAGTGCCATTGCATCAGGCTCCGACTCCGCGTCTTACTGGCAGCATCAAAAGGAAAGCACATCTTTGGGCAAAGGGAGCTCAGATGCTAGGTGGATTAGTGGTGCTGAAGGGCATTCAGTTGAAACAAGCTTCATGTACCGTCGTCCTCTCTGCTTCCTTTCCCTGCCTCAAACCTCTCTAGTAATGTGTTTGGGTCTCATTAACACATGTTTATGAGACACTTCAACATAACCCCCAGGTGAAGAGAAAAGCCATGCCTCACCCCCCCCCCAGAGAAATCAGGAATGATCTATCATTTTCATTATTTACTTAGATATCTGTTCCTTCCCAAAAAGAGGGTTTTGAGATAAATATTATTAAAGACAGACTAGCATAGAACAGGAGAAATGAAATCCATCCTTGCAACACAAAGGATTGGTTATGGTTATGGTTCATGATCTCTGATAAAATGATTTTTAAAAAATACCGAGTGTATCAAACCAGTCCATATCTATTTGGTAGATTACAACTCTTCATCTCATTTGGTAGATAATGATAACCATTATAATTTGAGTTCTGTAAATGTTAGTCACTCTCCTACAATCTCTATGTAAGAAATAACAAGGACTGGTCTTAATCCAAGTTTCCTTTTTTAAGAAAGCAAACACACACTCACACCACTCAAAGCAATCTTTAGTTTGGAGGAGGTATTAGCTCTCTGTTTTTTTCAGGTTCAACATTTGTCATCTTGTATGATAGAACAATAACAATCATAATAACTTCCAATAGTTTCCAAAATGCAAAGGAAAGAATTCTACCACCTTATTAGAGAACTTACCTAGTATACTTGAGGCCCTCCCTATAGCCAGCAAAAAAAGAAAAGGAAAAGAATGGACATGACGCAGAGCTCAAGACTAGACACAATTCCCTTAAGACTTAAAACTCATATCATCTTTCCTAAGAGGTGAGGTGTAGATCCAGGCAAGAGGAGCCATGTCTCCAACATGTTTCTAGTAAACCCATGTTCCTTGAATTATTTTAGCTTTGCCACTTAGAGTTCATTTCTAACATTCATCATGCTAGTTAACAAGTCTCTAATTTCTCCAATTAAAAAAATCCCTGTCTAAATGCATTGTGCTTAAGAGTATAAGAGTTACCACTGGAGTATGCACTTCCCGATTAGAACTCCAGCTGACCCATCCCCAAGAAAATGCAAGCATTACATCACACTGTATATATTCTAGCATAAATCACAGATGTAGCAATGCAAAAATGAAACACACAACGTTGTAGCTACTTGATAAAAGAAAAATAAGTAGAAATTTTACCATGAAAATAGAAGCTTTCCCTGGGACTAATGTAAGGTAAAATTTATCACTCAAGTCCTTTTAGAAAAGAATGGTGGCCTCCAGAGTAGACAACTTTCTCAAGATAAAATTTCAAAGGCACGAAAACATTTTGCAAAAAAATCATATTAATTTTTCATAATATGAATATTCATAATTTTCACAAATATTGAGGGAAGTGAAATCTTAATTCACTGTAAAGTATAAGACCAAAGAGCTAGCATATATTAATTTTGAATAATTTGGTATGTCAACAAGTAGTGGCTTAGAGAACTAAGAAACCTTGAAAGTTGGAGGTAGCTTAAATACTATCTTCATTCATTAGATACCTGGATCACTCCTCTGGAAGTCTAAAGGCACAAGTAGTTCCTAGCTAAAATCTAGGACCCAACCTCAAATTATTCATATTCTGAGCTGCTGATTAGAAAATGCATAACATGCTATGAAGATGTAATCCAGCCAATAGTTTGTTTGATAAGGAGACCAGCATCAACAGCAGGATGTTAAAATAAGGGGAGGAGGCACAGTGGGCACTAACCACCATTATGGTCTGACTGAAAGAACATGGAAAGCAGTCACCTACCCAACATTGAACAAGCCTGGATGCATTATGGTCGTGACTCACTTTGTCTAAAGCACAGGTTCTTCAGAAACACCCCAAACTTTACTAAAATATGAATTATTCCTTCTGAAAAAAAAAGCCACCCACTGATTCCACTCTATCCTCTGATACTAGTTTGAGGATTCACTTAGTAAATAAACAGGAGACTCCTTGGAAGAGCTGAGGGCTGAGATTTACAGCAGAAGAAAAAGTTAATTTTGTGAAGCTGGGAATTTTACAAAAGGGTATCATGAAATATACTTGATTTTTTAAAACAGTTGGGTGTCTTGGAAGCCACTTGTCAGAATGAAGTGAAACGGAGAAGGAAATGAGAGGAAAGACAGGTCCGTGGCACTGTGAAATCAAAGAAGACAACCTAGACTAAGCCACTCACTGGGAAACTGGGCCTGGGAAAAGACAACCTTTAAGGAACTGGGGAAGCAGGAGCTGTGAAAGGAGGATGAAAGGACTGGCTATGTTTACCGTCAGAAGCAAGCAGACAGTCACTGCAGGATCACACACCACAACATATGGTGTCACATATACTCCTGACCTACGCAAGTCTGACCCACTCTGATGTGGCCAGTCACAGGATCTAGTGTGGTATCTGCTGCACCTGAATGTGACCTAAGACAAAATTCAAAAGACTAAGGATTTTGCTCGTTTCAGTGATCCAAAGAGTTATGACTATCCTACAATTTGACTATTCAGTTAGTCTTAGGAGCAGCTCATACACATTCCCATCTGAAACTTCTGTAAGAAAAAAAGCACAAATATGCAATGAGGAACTTTCAGTCACCCTGAAAAAAGTATATAACCAAGCAAAGCCAGGGAACACCCAGGTGTCTGAATCACTTTGATTTGTATCAAAACTACTATCCCTGTATCTCTTTGTGTTTCATACTTATTTAGCCCTGATTTAAAGTCCAAATAAAATCAACATCAATTTTATCTGCTTCCAAAATACATGTTGCTTTCCTATTGGGGAGATAAGCAATTTACTATTTCCTACCTGGTTCTTAGTCAAAAAGTCAGTGTGTGTGATCATTCATGTGAGAGCTTTTCTACAGGCCTGAGCCCCATGGACCAGAACACAGGGTCACATACTCGCTGCTCACCCACCTCCAGCTCAAGGTTTCACAACAATGTATAATATCTACTACTGAATGTAGGATTTCTTTGCGTTTTTATTTTTGCCAGTGAAAGGGTTTGCAAGTCTATAACTGTTGTTTCCTTTTCGTTTCTGTGATTCTCTTTAAGCCTGTATATATCTATCATGCCACTACTGATTTTGTGATGTCTTGCTCCTCAAAAATATCAGGCTGAATTACTTTTCCAACAAGTGCATAGCTCATATTTTTACATATAATTTCCTTTTGCAGGAAAGATCTTATCAATAAAGTTAAGTCCTTTTTTTAGGTAGAGTGTTTACCATCTCTGGAGAGCCATAAATAGTAAATACATAGTGTACTGATGCCCAGAATAGAACAGTTAGAGTATTTTGATGAAATACTATTTTTAGATGATAAATTTCAAGATGATTCTATAGTATCTTGTTTTAAAAAAAATTTAAAAAGACAGTTGAAATTTCAATATAGTGGACTTTTTTTATTTAGGAACTTATATGCTCATTTTTAAGAAGCCATTTGAATAAAATAATCTAATGGGCCCAAAACACAATAAATACCACTTTCTAACAGCAACCAAAGGGAAGTTACATGAAGTCTTTCTTTCTATGTACTAGCATAGGACTACTTTGACATAAGTCTCAGCAGTCAACAAAACATGTTTCTCCATCCTTATCTAGTACAACTTGCAGAATCTACACTGTCATCCAGGATTAGGAAACCCACTGTCCTGCACATTCAAAGGACTATCCCAGCTCTGAGTTTTTTTCAGAGTTTGTGGTGGAGTGGAGACCAAAATCTCTGTACCTCAGAAATGGATATAGCAACAAGAGGTGATATCTGGCTTGGAAAAAGCCACCCACTGAGGTCTTGCTGATGTTTTATGCATCTTACAGGCAGAGATGATATGATATGCTGGGGATGACATGGTGGTGTTGGAGGTCAGATGGACCATCTCTGGAGTGCAGAGTAAGCAGGAGAGCATCCAGAGATGTGCTGGCTCTCTGGGTGCTATCCATTGTCCCGATTCATCCCTGTGCATTAGAGCACACAAACTCCCAATCCAACAAAGGATGGTGGAGAAGGAAGCAACAGAAACAGATAATAGATTCAAATCACAGAGATGCTATATGGAAAGCAAAACTCTGTCCCTCATGGTTTCTGACAAACCAGAAAACGAGGTAACCACTGGCCCCACTATTTGCCCATTTCCCAGCACTTCTACCTCTTCAAGTTCCTTTCTCATGTTTTTCCCTTCGTCCTCTTTTCTTGGTCTTCTACAGCCTGTGCTTCCCTAATGCTGAACCTTGACTTCCTTTATTCTGACTCACTAGTGTCTGTGAGGGGAATGGAGTATTACACACGCTTCAGTGACTGAGTTGTATAGCAGATACATGCTCATGGTCAGGATACTCTCTGTGTGCTCATGCAACAGCTTGACTTCAGGGATTTATAGCAGTGGTCACTTTGGGTTCCCAGAATATGTCATTCTATCTGATCTCCAAAAGGATGGCCACGTCTCTAGAAATTTAAAGCAAACAATATCACCCCCACAGGGAAATGTACCATGTATCAAATCCCAGACCAAGAGATCACTTATTTCCCAACTCGGCATTTTCAAATGTTGGATAGATGAAACATCCTTTAAAAAAACACAAAAGTATCTGTAATTCTAGTACCTCTTTTCACATGGGCACTAGATTTCTATCACTCTGCAATCAGTGCAATGGTTAAAAAAAAATCTTTCCCAGCAGTGCCCAGTTAATTTTCAGCATTTTTTAAGCAAAAAGAACTTAATAAAAATCAATTCTTAATTGAAGGTATGTACATAAAAAGCATGATTGAATGGCAATATTGTACCAATGGATGTACATTTGTAATATTTGTAAAAAAAAAAATCCAAAATCTTAAAATATGAATTTACACATGGTAATTTGCCTCTAAGTTCTGTAAATTGCACTTCAGTAATATCTGATAAGTGAATGTTTCTGTTAAGTGAATAAAAATATCAAGTCAAATTGTTCTTTCCTGAGTTGTTGGGTTTTTTTTCATCAAACAAGATTCTAGGAATCTCTACAACACTATGATATACAGCATTTAGTAAAAACCCAAGGACAATCGATCCTCTTCAAAGAAATAGCATATCTAACTTGACAATATTTTTCTTCTTAATTGTGTCAATTAGCAGAGTATGCCTAGGTGACAGGTACCAGTCTAAATGTTGCCCATTTAGGTTTCATGTAAGTGAACTAGTTATATTATCATAGGATGAGGAATGAAAAGACTTGCCCTCAAGCCTTCAGTCAGTAACTTATTAACTGCGAAAAAGGAATGGATCACTTTGCGCATGACTTTGAACTTTAGTTTTCTCACTATTGAGTGTTAGAAACAATACTTATCTTAAAACTGTACTGGATTGCCCAGAGAAGTCAAAGAAATCACAATGTTATGATGCTTTAAAAAGGTAAAGCAAAGTACATATTCAATTCATTCTCAGTTCCCTACCCAAATTTTTTTATGAAAGAATAATTTATTTTTATAACATTTTTATTATTATTTCCACTCATACAAACTTAGTAGGTACACCGGTTCCCTCCCTCCCTCCTCCTCCCCCCGACCCCCTGCTCTCCCTCTCCTCACCCCTCCCTCCCCACCCCCTAATGCCCCCCCCCATCCCTGGAGAATCCTTTAATGTGCATGCCAGACTCTCCTCTGGGTCCTCCTCTCCGATGACGTACAAGGACCCAGTGGCATTTCCCTGAACCCTTTCCTGTGTTCCCCTTAAGCATAGGAACACTACTGTGGCTGTCAATCCCTTGTCTCCAAATCTTGGTGCCTTTAGCAGATGCTAGACTTTGTGGGGTCAATAGTGTGTTGGACATTGTGCGGGGCATGTAAAGTCCAATTATGATTGCTTTGGCCTTAACTTGTGTGGAGTATCTTGCAAATCATTGCTCCTCCCATCCTTGTGCTCTTACAATCTTACCGCCCAAATTTGCCACAACAGATGGAGCATGGATTTGACTGATAATCTTCCCATAGAACCCTAATCCAGATGGATATTGGGGCATAAGATAACCCTAAAGCATCACTAGGGAATCCTTATGGCCTCACCTCTAATTCTGCATAAGCCAAACATCCCATAATTCAGTTTCAGAGTGATTTATGTTGTTTCTTTCCACGGACATAAATTTAGACAAGAGTATGTTCAAAAAGGGATATAAGTTTGTATTGTAGCTACTCTACATGTTGCTGATAAATTCATAACAAAGCAGTTCAAAGGAACAAAGGGTTTTATTTTGGTTTACAATTGTCCAGTTACAGTTCCTTTTCAAGCTCAGCAGGAAAGCCTAAACCAACACCAAGGCCCAAGGGAACTGGCCATACCAAATCCACTGTTGAGAGGGACAAGCCTCATTTGCCAGAACACCATGTCTGGGCAAGTATATAAAAGGATGCCAACTTCCCTAATCAGCTTCCTCCATCTTACTCACCTGCCCACAGACTAGTCTCACCCACCATGGGCTGGATCTTCCCATGAATCAGACCATCCCCTGCAGGTTTGCCCTGGGCTTAATTCAGCTAACAATTCTTAACAAATGTGCTCAGAGCTTGGACCCTCAGCCATCCACATCTACATCTACATCTAACTATGACAGTTTGTTAATTAAAGAAGCTTTGGTGTTTTAGTTGTCATTCTAGGAAGAAACAAAATTATATGTAAGTTGAACACAGGCCTTCTATACTGTCATTTGAATGATTATAGATAATATCTCTTGCTTCAAAGTATTATTCTCATCTTGTAAAGTTTCTGAAATTCCTCTAATCCAGCATAAAGAGTTTTTCCTTCTTTTCATCCTGTGTTTACTTCATGTTAGCCAAGGTGACACTCAACTCAGCCGAGAGTACACAAGATCTCAGACAGATGGCAGACAGCAGAGATGGAGGTGGGGAGCTCAAAACACCTAGGAAAAGTTTGACACCTTCGCTTCATCCATGGAGATAGGCAGTTCCTGTTGGTTGAGCATCAGTGTTCTAAATTGCTTCCCATTTCTTAAAATCTGCTAGTTACCCCTAGTAAACAAAATAAAGGACCAGGGTTACCAGTAGGGAAAAAAAGTAACCATACCTGAGGGCTGGAGGTAGAGAAACTATTTAGCATTTTAGGACATGGGCTCAATTCCCAGAACAACCAAAAGAGAAGGGGGGAGGGGAGGGGGAGAGAGAGAGAGGGAGAGAGAGAGAGGGAGAGAGAGAGAGAGAGTCTTTTGGCTTACCTGTAATTCCAACACCCAAGAGGCTAAGGCAGGAAGATTGACAGCTGAAGCTCCATAGTGAGAGTCCATTTCAAAAACAAGGCACATCTGGGGCCGGAAGCTCAGGGGTTAAGACTCTGCCTCACAAGCAAAAGGTCCTGAGTTCAGATCCCAGATCCCATGTAAAAATAAAACATCAGTCAGAAATGGCAGTCTGTACTTCCAGCGTTGGTGGGCGGAGTCTGGGAAATCCCAAAGGGAAGCAAAAATGGAGGTGGAAGCAATCAATCCAGGATGATTCCCTAAGTCACCCTTGGTCCCCCACAGAGTCATACAGTGGCCTGTGATACACACACACACACACACACACACACACACACACACACACACACTGCACATCTAAAAGTGTGAATGAGTATGCAAGATTAGTCTCAGGTGCATCTGAAGTCACTTGGTTGACATCACTACATTTCAAGAACTTGAACATCTGGGGGCAGGAATTGTTTATGGCTGACAAAGAGAAAGGTCTCTGAACTAATTTGTTTGGCCTCCCAGAAATGACTTTCAGAACTGGCACCCATTCATTGCCTGCTGTTGCTTAGAACAGGCCCTCTTATAGAAAACATATACATACACACACATGTTATTCTCAGAAACGGGTGGTCAGGGTCTTGGTATCCTCATTAAACTTAACAGTTCTACACACATGACCAAAACATTTCTTGAGCCTGTCAAGCTCCTGCCTGCCCTAACCCAGGGAAAAGGCACCTTTCTTATGGCATTTTTCTTTCTGGTTGTGAATTTTTTTGAAGCATGAAACATGAAGTTTATGATATATTGTCTTAGTAAAAGGTTTCGGCTAAGTGCACTTCCCAAAGAAAGTAACTGGAGTCTATTCTGATTCTTAAAATTTGATAGGTACATATGAGTGTTGAAGGACAAAATGGCCACAGCAGTGGTTTTTAAGTCCTGTGATTGATCACACCCTTGTCCACTTTGGAGCTATTAAATCAAGTTCCCTTAGTCAGGTTTAACGAGATGACAGAAATATACTCTTTCCAGTGAGGTTCAGAAAGCTATTGCTCTTAAAGGGCCAGCTTTCCAGAAGACGCAATACTGATGAAACAAGAGGTGGTTAGTGCTGTATTTCAGCTGATGCAGTGCTTGCCTCTCCTGCACAGAGTCCTGGATTTGATTCCCAGCAGCACATAAACCAGGTGTGGAGGCATATACATGCAATTCCAATGCTTAGGAAATAGAGGCAGGAAGATCAGAAGTTCAAAGTCATCCTCAGCTACATGCTGAGCTTAAGGTCAGTCCTGGCTAGAAATTTTGTCTCAATAAATAAATGAATGAAGAATTAAAAGTAGTACATGAATAGGCATAAAGATAATAATGATGACCATAAATACCAGTGTACCCCCAAAAGAAGTCATACTCAGCCTTTTCAGAACTATAAATTCTGAAAATTACTTACCAAAATTTAAAAATGAACTCATGAAGCACTTCAGTGGTATGTGTGTTTTGTGTGTGTGTGTGTGTGTGTGTGTGTGTCTACATGTGTGTGCAAGTACACAGGCAGCCGTCAAGTGTCATTCCTCAGAAGCCATCCACCTTTGTACTGTCTCTCACTCCCTTGGAGCTAACTACGTAGTTTAGGCTGGGCTATCTAGAACACTCTAGGGATCTGCTTGTCTCTGACTCCCTGGCACTAAAACTCCAAGCATATATCGCCACATCCAGATTTTTTTCACGTGAGTTATGGAACTCAGGTTCTCATGTTTGAATGACAAGTACTTTCCTGACTCAGCTATCTCCCTAGTCCTAGACTTCAGTGTTTCTACACACTGCACCCATACTTGCTCAGGATTCAGGTTTTCTACAGGAGAATTTCAATGAATTTCTGGCACTCCTTTTGGAAAACAACCTTTATGAACTCTTGAATAATAGATGATTTTTGCTTTGTGAATAAGTGAGTCAGTGGACTTAGAGGGAGGATTGTATGGCTGAATGGAAAGTCTACTGAGTCTATTTGTACACGAGCACAAAAATACAGGCAGAGAGAAAACAGAGACTAACTACATCTCATAACTGCATTAAAGCAAAGTCATGACCCTGGAAAGCCTCCTGCTTGGCAAAGCTGCTGCTCAGACCTGTCTCTTGCTGGTGCCATTCCTGAACACAGTGGCCTGTTGAGAGACATATCATTTTCCTTTTGCTCTCCCTTTAATTACACTAAGTAAGTAAATGTACCTGTGTCCAGAGCCCTGTCATGGCTAATACAGTTATGCCACACTCTAGAAGTCAAGTGATACCTAAGGAGAAGCTGGGGAGTCCCTAGAGCCCATCCATTAGGTTTCAGCCTGTTGGGTCATGACCACCAATTTCTGTTTGCTTGTGTACACACAGGCTCTATGGCACATGATGAGTGGAGAAACCTGGGTGAGACACAATGAAGACCCCCAGATCAACCATGGTCTCATGCAAACCATGTACCTGAGTGAACAGAAGCTCTCGGAGAGCCAGGTCTCAAGCCTCTTAGGGACCCACAGGACAAGATACAGTGGGTCGGGGTTGGTAGGCTTAGTGGTTGTGAAGTAACTGGCTACTTTCTGAGTAACAGTGACTTGAGACTGGACATATGAGATGGTGAGAGGCCTTAACCAGACTTAGGGAATAAAGGGCCCCTTTTCCTTTATGATGTCCCAGAATATTTAACAATATTTGCTGTGACAGTTGCCAATATAAAGACAATACTCCTTTATATGGAGATTTTCAATTGACAATATTAACCTGGCAATGCTTAAGTATTGAGCATTTCCCAGATATTTCCTGGAAATTTCACAAACAAGACTGTTAACTTTTGTTTGCTTTGAAAATACCTTCATTCCCTATGCAACCCTTTTAATCAGCTGTAACTCTCTCTAATGCACCTCAGAAAATACCTTATATTATCATTAGCAACCCTTCAAAGGCTTCAAAACTACCAAAATCACATGAATGGATATTGTAAAGACAATTGTTACCCTCTCTTAAGAAACTCACACTCATGTCTTGGGATTGTGTATTGCCCTTAGGACTTTTTATTTGGTAAACTCACTACCTTTGCTTCATTCAGACTCGATCTGAAATTCTTTTCTGAAACTTAGTCAAAGATCTTGCTTTACCTCAGCAGAGGTCCCTGAGGAGAAAAGAACCTCAGGGTGCCTGATGTTGTGTTAGAATGTGTCTCCTCCCACACTGGTGATATTTTAATCTACATTCCCTTAATGGGCTGGTGTACTCACCAACAGCTGCTCCTGGGATTGATTTCAAGTGACTCGCCCCTAACCCTTCACCAATTGCTCTTACCCAAACAGTTATCAACTCACTGACAGCCCCTACCTAAGGCGGACAGCTTTAGGGGCAAACTCCTATAACGATGCACACCTGCAAGGCATTCTTTCCATTTTATCAGCTAAAATAAGTAGAGAAAGTTAAGCATGCCTAGAGATACTCCAATCATCATTTTAGCCTCTCAGAATGCACTCCAAGAACTTGCACTGGGCATGCCTAAAAGTGTGTCCATTATTTTTTTTCTTTCCTAAACTGAGCATATTCAAGCAATGTGCTCTTTAACTGAGCATGCTCAGGAATTTTACCTTAAATGAGCATCTTCTGAACATATTCAGGAAAGTACCTGTCTCTAAAGTGCTTTTTAAGCAGTTTTAGAGCAGCTATGCTGAGATCTGAAGATCTCCAAGGCTGGGATTACCCTGAAGGAACACACCCTATCTTGAAGGAAGCACCTATTGATCTGGAAGAATTGATTCTGACCCTTCACAGAGATAAAGTTGCCAACTTCCCCCTAATCCTCTATGAAAGGATACGGAGATTAGTTCTCTATTGCCATAAGCCCTACGTTGAGGTCAGGCACAAGATCAACTGGGTTGAGCCCCAATATGAACAGTCCAATGAGATGTAAAGGACCAAAAGCTCCAATCCGGTTTGCAGAAACTGAAGCTAACCAATGAGGAAAAGCCACTTTTCCTGGGCCAGCCTAAGACTGTAAATAACTCTGACCCTGTCAACCATCTTTGGCTTCCTTGCCCCTCTGCAGTTCATGAGTTCCTTTTATGTCTTTCACCCCATGGACTCCAAGTCTGGAGTGGTGAGTTTTTGATGACTCTCTTGCCCCTTGTGGATTCATGTCCCTGAGTTCTGTTCTGTCTCTCCCCTGATGAATTGTGCCATAATCCTCTACACATTTTCTGTTTTCAATTCTGAACACAAGAACCTGGACGCATAAAGACCCTAGAGAGGAAACCAGATCACTTTCTTATACGAGTACATGTTTGAGAGACAATAATTTTGATTAGGTAGCTTAGAATAGGATTTTTAGCTGGAATAGTTCTTTCAGAAAGTTTTAGACCACATAGAAAGGCTGCTGGGAAAATCTTTTGAAGGTTACTACTATAGCTATGCAGAAGTTGGTGCCAATTCCTTACTGAGATAAGGTCACCAGCTTCTTCTAATCCTTTGTTTATGAAGGGATATGGATAGAACTCCTCAAATGCAGATGAACCTAATTCCTCGGAAGAAACAGCTCAGCCTTAAGGTGTACCATGAAGTGTGGCCCACGGAACTGGGCCCCTTATGAACAGATTAATCAGGTGTAAGAGACCAAAGCCCCAATCAGGTTTACAGAAACTAGAACTCACCAGTGAAGAAAAGCCACTTTTCCCAGACTTGCCCAAGTTTACAAACACCCCTAACCCTGCCGGCCATCTTTGGCTCCCTTGTTTCTCACAGACTTCATGACCATGGAGTTCCTTTCTTTCTCCACTCTAATAAACTCTGTCTTAATCCTCTACAGGTGTTCTTGTCTCAGTTTTCAACTCTTGAACACAAAAACCTAGACATTAAAAACCCTGCAACATGTATATACTTCCTAAGTAGAATTCTCAGGCTTCCTATGTTCTGAGAGGTCACTGCTTTGGAAGTAACTCCCCACACACTCCTATCTGCTGCAGGTAATCTTTCTCCACTTCCATATTTCTTGACTGTGCTTGTATTATCTTTGTACTCACCACAATGAAGACCCACTGCATTTGGTTCTATCATCTTCCTCAGTCTTGAGGGAGCCACATCCCATGGCTGACTGCCATGAAAGACAAAGAATTGACCCTAGTGCCTGAAGAGAGAATAATTCTTGTCGCAATCTCCCTGTGGGAATCAGGCTGAAGTTCAATTTGTCACTGACATTGCTCTGAAGCCACATCTTCTCACACAGCTTTGTCTCAGGCTCTACTTCCAACATAAGACAAGTAGGGAATTCCCTGAATGTAAAAGTATGTTCAGAAGCTTGGTGAACCAGAATGAACAGAAATGTTTGCTGTACTGTCTATTTAGCTATGGAGCTATCTACGGAATCTTTTATTGATATATGAAGAGGGAAATAATTCCATTTCTTAATCTTTTCTTCATCTTGACTTTAGTACAGAAAAAAGTCACAGATTGATCATTTTTATTGATAGTCAGACATATCTAGGGCATGTCTGACCAATTATTGACAAAAGAAACCAGGAGGTTGGGGGATGGCTCAATCAGTGAAGTGATTGTCTTGAAAGAACAAAGGCCTAGCTCCAATCCCACAACCAGATAAGACTGCCAGATGCAATAACACGCATTTGTGAACCCAGAACTAGGGAGGTAGAGACAGAAGGAGCCAGGGGCTAGTCTAGTCGGTGTGCTTCACATGAACAAGAACCCTTGTCTCCAAGGAGGTGAATATCCTTATTAAGGATGACACCTAAGCTTGTTCTTTAGCCTCCATATGTACTCACATAAGTGTGTGCACACCCACAAAAGCACATACACACTCGAATGTGCACACACATAATTTTAAAGATAGAGACAGCAAAGGAAGAGACATTGGAAATTCCTTACCCAGGTTTTGCCATGAAACTCAAAGCAAGAGATTAGAGGGTGTAAGTGTGCTGCCCAAAACACCACTTGCCCGTTGGCTTCCCTAGTGTCTCTGAACATTCGGGACAGATGAAGAAAGCAGAGGAGAATAGGTCGCAATCATTTTTTTCATTTAAAGCAAGTGCGTTTAACTACACTAGGCTGAAAGATAGCTTTGGTGTCTATGGGACTAAATATAGAATGGAAGAAAAAGACAACTTCACTTCCCCATGAACTTTCAGGGTCTGGAAAGTACTGATGTCCACGACCCTGTGAGAGAACACAGGGAAGTCGAAGACACCTCCAGATGGCAGGAGGATCTCCTCCAGATTTGGAAGAAGCCCTTACACAATTTTTATGCAGTTTGTAAACATTTTTCTGGTGTCACAAGAACATCATCTAACCTAAAAGCAACAAGACTTTAAAGAACTTTAACAACAACCCAGAAACAAAGCTCGTCCTTGCTAATGAGACCCCATTCTACTAGCAGGATATCCTTCATCTATGTTTCCTAGCCTCTGATTTCTTAACCCCCTTTCTCTTCATAAGCATCTAAATGGTGCATTCTTTCTGAATGGTGTCTCTCTTTGAAAGAGCTTAGTCTAGCTCCCTAACTTCAAGAATTTAATACAGCCATCAAGCCTCTTTGCATAAATACTGAAGACTTAGGTCTTAGAAATTTCTGTTCTCTAGGAAGAACTATTTTGCATTTCAAAAGAAATAGAATGGCCCTGAAAGCTGGCTTGTGAAGACAGAGGATACTTATGGATGGTGTGACCTATTATTTAGTCCAAAACCTCCATCCATCCAAAAGAAGAGGAAAGCCCCTGGACTGAGATCCGCTTCCCAACCTTGTGCTCTATTGAATTTCACACAGAATTAGGTTGCAGAGACTTTCTTTGTGCTGATCTCATTCCATGCCAGATGTTTCCCTGAGTTGATTTTCTTAAAGTGAGTGGTAGTTCATTTCACACAGATTGGCATCAGAAAGACCTATGTGCATTATATAGCTTTCAGCAAGTTCCTTATTCCTTCTGGGCCCCAATTCTTCATCTTTCAATAACAGAATTGGAAAAGACTATTCTGAAAATTGAATAAGGCAGGATTATAGAGGGCAAAGTAAGCCATCAATATATAGCAATAATGACTGGAGTTACAGTAAGGTGGACTTTTTCCATGTGCCTGTTCACCTGCAGGATTCCATTTCCCACTATTACTGTAACTTCAACTGGACATTGTCAGGGAAAAGTCAGGTTTCTCAATGTGATGACAGTTGTCTCTCACAATTTCTTTGATAAATATTTATTGAACTGTACTATAAGCAAAGTGTTAACCATAGCAGCAACATATTGTAAAATCTCCTCCACTTTGACCGGAATGTGGCAATTCCCAGAACAAATCACGCATCTTAAATCCATGACCTCCTATCCCAATAGCCCATAGAGAGGGCTTTCTCTTCCCTAGCTACTCCTTAGCAATGTAGGAAGACTGTAAAAGACAGATGATCTCTTTTGCCCAGGGCTTTGCAGAACTTTTCCCTTTCCAAGACTGTTCAGACTTTTCTTCTGCCTTGCTGTCCATAGCAGCCCTCTCCCTATCCTCTGACTTTAAACTCTCTCTTATATTCTAATGTTTTCCCACCTAAAAGCTAAATTGTGGCTTCCTTGGCCACCAAGCCCCCGACTCCAATGAACTGGTATTTCTAATGTGTCTCCCTCCTATTAGCTTCTCTTTATCAAGAAATCTCCTAGTTGATCTTGCGCATTATTCTGAAGTCGCTCTACATTCCTTTTCCTACCACCCAACCTAACTCAAACCACAAGAATAAGTCCTCTTAGATAATAAAAAGTAGATACTATGATTGCTGATATAAAGAAGTTAGCAGAGCCATTGAGGAAACAAAACTCAGCCACAAAACTAACCAGTGAAGACAGCATAGGCATCACAAGGAAGCTCATCAGAGTCGGTGAGAGCAACACACATGGAGCCATCGGAACAGACAACACCATCAGGACATTGCAGGCGAGAAAAACTGACAGGCTGCACTTGAGAAAAATGCCAGGAAATTGAAGGTACAGGGGAGGCACAGAGACCGATGGCAGGGACCAGTGAATGCAAAGAAGCAAGAAAGCAGTATTTAGAGAAAAAATAGCTTACGAAACAATGGGTTTCATTGAGATACTCTTACTGATCCTCCTTCTGGTCTCTGTGTCCCCTCCTCCAGTGTCCAGACTCACTTCCAAATTACATGCGTCTTACAACTCTCTTCCTTCCTCTCCCCTTGTGGCAAGGTCATTCTCTAGGAGTCTTATGTGTCCAAGTTCCTGTGTTCAGAGTCAAAGATTGAAACCAAAACACATGTAGCAGAAGGTAGAGTTTATTAGAGAAGAGAAAGCACAGAATTCATGGACTTCAGATATGTTATACTATGAGGGGCAAGGGCGTCCTGGAGAACTCATGGACTCCAGATACATTGTACTATGAGGGGCAAGGGCGTCCTGGAGAACTCATGGACTCCAGATATGTTGTACCATGAGGGGCAAGGGCGTCTGGAGAACTCATGGACTCCAGATATGTTGTACCATGAGGGGCAAGGGCGTCTGGAGAACTCATGGACTCCAGGCATGGAATCCATGAAGGGCAAAAAGCTGGAAAAGAACTCACAGACTCTAGATGTGGAGTGCCAAGAGGGGCAGGTGCCAAAGATGGCTGCCAAGATTGGGTATATTTATACACTTAGACAAGGAAGGGAAATGGCTTTTCCTCATTAGTTAGCTAATATTGGAGCCCAACACAGTTGATCTTGTGCCGACCTCCAGATAGGGCTGGGCAAGGTTTATCTGTTATAGAGAACTAATCTACATATCTTTTTATAAGAAAGGGTTGGGGGAAGTTAAAAAAGGTTGTGTTCTTTCAAGGTAATCCCAGAAGTGGGAAATGGCTTTCCTAAACCTTCAGAGACTGTCCCAGCATGGCTGCTCTAAAATTGCCTAACCACCACTAAGATTTCTTTATCCCCCCTCTCACGATACCTTTACTAGTCCCATGACCTACACTCACACAAACACATATATATATATATATATGAAGAGTAAAGGCTAGGCTCTGACTCTGGGAAAAAAGCATGTACTATTTGTCTTTCTGAATCTGAGTTCCTCTAATTTCATGACACACACACACACACACACACACACACACACACACACAAAGTGAAGTTTAGATTTAGCATATAAGAGAAAACATGAAATATTTGTCATTCTGAATCTGAGTTCCTTCAAGAAAGTGGAATTCTTAGAGACAGAAAGAGAAAAAAGCCAAGTTTCTTTCCTCAAGCAGAGGTTTCTTGATGCAGGCATGCTTGCAATCTCACTTGTCTACTTTCCTATCCAGGGAAGTACTTCAAGAGGCACAGTTACATGAAGTATTACAGACATTGAAGACTTTTTTAAAAAATTAAGTTATTTTCTGGGTCCTTGTACATCATCAGAGAGGAGAGCCAAGAGGAGAGTCTGGCATGCACATTAAAGGATTTTCCGGGGAATGGGGGGGAGGCACTGGGGGATGGGGAGGGAGTGGTGAGGGGAGGGGGAGCAAGGGAGTAGGGGGGGAACCGTTGTACCTATTAAGTTTGTATGAGTGGAAATAATAATAAAAAATGTTTTAAAAAATTAAGTGATTTTATTCTAAAAATAAGTGAATTAAAGTTTTTAAAGTAATCTCAGTCCACTAAAGAAAAACATGGAAAACCCTGGAGGGACCCCCCTTCATGTACAAAACAATGTATGTATTCTGACCTTTACTTTGATTTTGATTAGAGAACATTGTAGTACCCTAAAATAATGTAAAATGCTGGACCGCTATAATTTAAAATGTGTAATAAGGGAAGCTGCTTTGGAGTGGTGGGGGGTTGAAATTTACTGACCATTGTGAAAAGCTTCAGGAAAATAAGTAGCTTCCTGGAACTGCTTAAGGTCTCCCTTCCTGGAAGCTGCCTTAAGATATAGTTACTGCCCTCGGGTGGCCCAGGTTTAAATAGCGCCCCGCCGACGCCCCATCCCCCCTTCCCCTCCACTCCGCCGCCCAGAATGCGCGCGTGCGCGGTCCAGCCGGGCCTCACCGCACCGCGACCCAGGTAAGCTCGGTCCCTGCCCGGCCCCAGAGCCCCAGGCCAAATAATTCAGTTTAGTGAAAAACGCATAAAAATTAAAAGATCTTAAGAGTTAAAACGACAATGCCAAAGTCTAAGGGCAAATCCATGAGAAACAACACTCAAGTAAACAAATCTCCCACTGAAGGAATTAATCCCATAATGTTAGACTCCAACCAGAACAAACCCATGGAAAATGGCCAAGAAAGCCTGACCCAGGATAACGACCTTCAAAATATGATCATTACCATGTTCAATACTATGAAAGAGGAAATCAGGGAGGAATTAAATAATCGAATCAATCGCTTTGAGGAGGAACACAACAGACACATGGAGGAGTTGAGAAAAACAGTGCAAGAATCAAAAACTGACATAACAGCAGTTAAAGCAGACTCAAGCAGAGTTTAAAACTGAGCTAAAAGACAAGTTAACTTCAACCCAGAACTCCACAGAGAGTCTTATCAGCAGAACTAATGAAGCAGAAAACAGAATTTCAGATCTTGAAGATAAAGTGGGAGTACTAACCACCTCAATGGAAGAGGTTGTTAAAGCCAAAAAGATGCTTGAGAGAAATATCCAGGAGATATGGGACACCCTGAAGAAGCCTAACATGCACATTCATGGAATACCAGAGCAAGAATCTCAAAATACCACCCCTGATGAAATTTTTCAAACGATCATCAAGGAGAACTTTCCTCATCTAAAAAAAGACAGACCTATCCATATACAAGAGGCATTCCGCACCCCAAACAGATATGACCAAAACAGAAGCTCGACACAGGCAAATAAGAGTCAAAACACTCCACATTCAAGATAAAGAATTGGTGCTGAGAGCTTCAAGGGAGAAAAAAGAAGTCACTTTTAAAGGCAAACCTATTAAAATAACAAATGACTTCTCAATGGAAACAGTAAAAGCAAGAAGAGCTTGGAGAGACATACTTCAAGTATTGAATGAGCAAAAATGTCAACCTAGGCTGATTTACCCTGCAAAACTATCAGTCATGATCGAGGGAGAAAGAAAAATCTTCCAGCACAAAGACAACTTGAAGGGATACATGTCCACTAAACCAGGCCTTCAAAAAATGCTAGAAATGATACTCAAGCTTGAAGAAAAAAACAGGCATATCCAGGAAAGCAGAAGGCAAGTATAACACCATTAAAAGCGAAGCAATATACTTATAAAAACTACTAAACATAATAAATGTCTGGAATCAAAAATAGTTTCACCATTATAACACTAAATGTTAATGGAATTAACTCACCGATCAAGAGACACAGATTACAAACTTGGATTAAAAATCACAATCCATCAATCTGCTGCCTGCAGGAAACCCATCTCACCACAAAAGATAGGCACGCTCTAAAAATAAAAGGCTGGTCAACAATTCTACAAGCTAATGGAAGCAGAAAACAGGCAGGGGTAGCCATTATGCTATCAGACAAAGTGGACTTCAAACCAAAGAAAATTATAAGAGACACGGATGGATACTATATTTTAGTCACAGGTACAACTCACCAGGAAGACTTCACAATAACTGAACATATATGCATCCAATACGGGCCCCTCCACATTCATTAAGAAAACCCTACAACGTCTAAAGCAAGAAATCAACCCCCAAACGATAATTCTTGGGGACTTCAACACCGCCCTCTCAATATGGGATAGATCAACAGGTCAAAAGCTTAATAGAGACACTTTGGAACTTAATCAAACCCTGAAAGAAATGGACCTTACAGATCTCTATCGAACTTTTCACCCACGCACCAAAGAATACACATTTTTCTCAGCAGCACACGGAACTTTCTCCAAAATAGATCACATACTGGGCCACAAAACGAATCTACACATGTACAAAAAAGTTGAAATTCTAACCTGTGCCCTGTCAGACCACCATGGCCTAAAGCTGGACATCCACAACACAACAAAAAAGAGAAAATACACTAACTCCTGGAAACTTAACAATATGATGCTGAATGAGAACTGGATTCAGGAAGAAATTAAAAAGGAAATTCAAGATTCCTGAAAGTGAATGATAATGAAAATACAACTTACCAAAATCTCTGGGACACAATGAAAGCTGTTCTAAGAGGTAAGTTCATAGCTCTTAATGCCTACATCAAAAAAATGGAAACATCAGAAATAAACAACTTAACAATGCAGCTTAAAGCTTTAGAGAAACTAGAGCAATCTGATCCCAAAAGTAGTAGAAGAGAGGAGATTAGCAAAATAAGGGGAGAAATATCGGAAATCGAGGTTAAGAAAACGATAGAAAAAATCAACCAGTCAAAAAGCTGGTTCTTTGAAAAAATCAATAAAATTGATACACCCCTAGCTAAATTAACCAAAAGCAAGAGAGAGAAAACCCAAATTAACAAAATCAGAAATGAACATGGAGTTATCACTACTGATACCCAAGAAATCCAGAGAATTATTACATCATATTTCAAAAACTTATACTCTGTGAAGTTTGACAACACAAAAGAGATGGATGAATTTTTAAGTAAACACAACTTACCTATATTGAATCAGGAAGTTGTGAATTATTTAAATAGTCCTATAACATATAAAGAAATTGAGGAAGTAATCTTGAATCTTCCCACCAAAAAATGTCCTGGACCAGATGGATTCAGTACAGAGTTCTACCAGACCAATACTCCTTAAACTGTCCTACACTGCTGGTGGGAATGCAGGCTCATACAGCCACTCTGGGGAGCCGTTTGGAGATTCTTAAAGAAATTAAAGATTGAAATGCCATATGACCCTGCTATCCCACTTTTGGGAATAACCCCCCATGCAGCAGAGGTTCGCCTCGATAGCACAAGCTCGACCATGTTCATAGCAGCACTGTCTACAATAGCAAAGTCATGGAATCAACCTAAATGTCCAACAGTTGACAAGTGGATAAGGAAACTGTGGTACATCTATACAATGGAGTACTACTCAGCCATCAAAAATGATGAATTACTGGAATTTGCCAGGAAATGAATGTCATTAGAAACAATTATATTAAGTGAAGTATCCCAGACACAGAAAATTAAGCGCCGTATGTACTCCCTAATAGGTGGCTCCTAGTACCAAACCCACCCAGCCCACCTAGAGACAGTAATTCCAAGGATTATGAACAGGAGGGATGGGGTAGGAGGGCCACACCAGAAACAAGGAGAGAAGGGACCATGTTACAGCAGGGAAAATAGGCCTCCATCAAGGCCCCAAATAAGTAATGAGACATCTGATTAAGTTCACAGACTTTTGTTCCTGATCATTTACTACTGAGGGGGTGTGATCTCACCAGAAGAGGAGGGCATATAGTCTGGCAGATAAAAAGTAACCATTTTGCAAATGGGTGATAGACCCCTCCCTCACTGTGGTTTCCCACTTTTATTCATCTACCTTTGAATGTGCTTTTATCACAAGACTCTAGTTTAACAGCTTTTTGTCTCTGGCCAGGGGGTAACATACAATGCCCACCAGGATGGAGTGAAGGGCATTGCAGGAGCAGCAAAACTGCAAAAGAAAATCAACAAACCACAATCCAGAACTTCAGAGACTCTATATCAACCACCTAGAACTAGGCCAGCTTAATCTCTCCCCATCTTGAAGCTCAGGGAAATTTGCGGAAGAGGGGGCGGTAAGAGTGTAAGAGCAAAAGGATGAGAGGAGCAATGATATGTAAGATACTCCATACTAGTTAGGGCTGAAGCAATCATAATTGGACTTTGCATGCCCTGCGCATTGTCCAACACACTGTTGACCTCACAAAGTCTAGCATCTGATAAAGGCACCAAGATCCTTGGAGGCAAAGGATTGGCAGCCACAGCAGTGTTCCTATACCTAAGGGGAACACGGGAAAAAGTTCAGGGAAAGGCCACTGGGTCCTTGTATGTCATCGGAGAGGAGGGCCCAGAGGAAAATCAGACATGCACAAGAAGGGACTCTCTGGGAATTGGGGCGGGAGGCACTGGGGGATGGGGAGGGAGGGGGGTGGGGAGGGGGAGCAGGGGGTACGGGGGGGGGGGGGGAGGGAGGGAACTGGTGTACCTAATAAGTTTGTATGAGCTGAAATAATAATAAAAATGTATTAATAAAAAAAAGATATAGTTACTGAATAACTGCTGTTTAAATGAGATAACTGCTACTGGCTGAAAACCCACTGAGCTTCTGTAATGCTGCTTGCTGTGCTGCTTGCTTTAGGTAGCCATGTGTATTTTTTTTTTGTAGTTGTTTGCCTTTATAAGTCTAGGTTGAACAAAAATTCACACTACACCTTGAAAGCCAGACCTTGGGGCCCTATCTCTGATTAACTCAATAAAGCCCTTTCCCATTGTTTTTTTGTTTTTTTTTAACTTATCTGGTGTCAGAGTGGTGAATTCCTAAGTGGACCCAGACCCATTACAATATGAATCTACAATGAAGGGGGTTTGGAAGTAGCTGTGTTGCTTCTGGGTCTGCTATACCTTAGGGAAGATGTTAGTGCATCTTATTGTTCATGGACTTCTCGGTTTGCAAGTTTAAAGTAGAGCTCTGAGGCTGGAGGCATGACTCAGGGGTTAAGCCTCTGCCTTGCAAGCAAAAGGACCTGAATTCTGATCTCAGATCTCAAGTAAAAAAAAATAAAATAAAAAAAATAACAGATGGAAATGGTGGCAGTCTACACTTCTGGCCCTGGAAGGCAGAGTCTGGAAAAAACAAAGCAAAGAGGAAATAGATAATTCTAAAGTTACCCTTAGGCAGTTTTAGAGCAAAAGTAACATTGCTGGGAATGTCTTTGAATGTCATCCCCCCCACTGCTGAGATTATCCTGAAGGAACACACCCTGCCAGTCAGGAGGAGCTGGTTTTAATCCCCTACAGAGATGAGGTATCCAACTTTTCTCCAACCGTCTTCTTAGGAAATGATATATAGATGAGCTTTCCATTGCAAATAAATTAAGCTCCTAAAAAGAAACAGCTGGACCATGAGGTCGGCCACAAGGCCCACTGGGCTGAGCCTCAATATGAACAGATCAATGAGATGTCGAGGACCAAAAGCCCCACTCAGGTTTGCAGAAACTGGAGCTAAACAAGGAGAAAAGGCCCCTTTTCCCTGGTCTACCTAACCCTATAAATATCCCTGACCCTGCCAGTCATTTTCAGCTCCCTTGCCTTTCACAGACCCCATGTCCAGTATCCATGAGTTCCTTTAGGCTCTCTTGCCCCTCATGGACTTCATGTCCATGAGTTCCATTCTTCTCTAATAAGCTCTACCTTAAATCCCTATGCATGTTCCAGTCTCAATTTTTAATTTCTGAACACAAGAACCTGTACAGAAAAATTGCACAGCAACTCTTGGGCCTCCACAGGCACACTACAGTGCCCTCTGATTTACACACACACACACACACACACACACACACACACACACACACACACGTGAAAATAGTAATAAAGTAGAGCTCTGTTGCTTGATTGTGGAGACAGAACATACCATCCAGCCTGGAACAAAAGAAGCTTCCTTTTTGACCACAGCTGTAGCCTACACCAAGAACGACAGGAAACAAAGATATATTGTTGAGCTTAGGTACAGTACAGTTTAAGAACTGTCAGGAGACTACTTAGTGGCACTCTGAAATTTAGAAATCTTGGACAAGCAAGAAAGAACTGAGGAGTGCAGAGTCTGTCAGTATGCAACAGCTGCCATTCTGGGACACTGCATGTAATAGACATAGACCAAGAGTAGAACAGACCCAAGGAAGATAGAGAGAACTTCCCACCCATCTGTCTGTGAAGCTAGCAAGTAATCGGAGAGGAATTCATCAGAAGAGTGCGGAGTGATTCCTTCTGAACATTTGCCTAACGGAAAAGGATGCCATCCCCATAATCACAGCCCTTCATCACTATGAGTCACTGTACGATGCAGGGTTGTCACGATGTCCAGAAAGTCCAAGATCCCACAAGTTAGGATCTGGGTGTAAGTTCAATGGGAGAGTTTAGCTGTAGAATGCAGGAGGCCCTGGGTTCCATCACTGACACCACCAAAAAAAGAAAAAAAAATCCACCAGCCCACCAGCTGTGGTCTATCCTACTAGACATTAATCAATTCCAGAGACAGACCATCTTGGTTAAGATCCTAACTTCTACCTCTGAAGGTCCATGTAACACTTGGAAAAATACTTCTCAACAGTACAGTTTTCTCATGTGTGAATTTGGATAGTAGTATTATGCAATTCATAATGTTGTTGTGAGGATCAAGTGAGAATATATAAAGCATACAACACTGCCTGAACAAATTCCTAACGTTACTTATTGTCACTATTGCTGCTGTTGGTATCATTCAGGAGACAAGCAAAACAAAGAAATTATTTCACCTGAATTGCAGTTTGTTAACTGATATGTCCTTTTCAGGTGTTAGGAGAAAACTGCTTTGTGTATAGGCTTACACTATTCCTACTTTGTCTAGGCTGTGAACAAAACACTGCCACTTAGTCCTGGGACCCAAGTCTCAGAGCATTGCTAGAGGACCTAAATATGGCAGAAAACTTTACTGAGAGCTAGAGTCCTACATTAGTAGCTGGGATTGAAAACAAATGAAAGTTCGAGTCACAATAAGATTAAGGACCAAGATTGTGCCCCCAGTAACTCAGTCCTAAGCAGGTGGACCTGCATTCTAAGTAATCTAAACCAATTCCAGCTGCTGCAGCGTGTATTGATCCTCAGCTGGCTTAGAGCAGGCACTTCTCCGCTCTCTAAGGAGTACAAAACTACTCTTTTCGTTGACTTCAGAGAATTTTTACAGAGCACTGAAGAAGAGCAATGTGCAAAGAGCACAACTATGGATAAGAATTTCCATTGTCCTGACTTACAGCAACAGTGATAGGGAACTGTGCATGACTCAAAGCAGTTACAGCTACTACAAGCTAAGAGTCTACAGTGAATGGCTTCCTAGGCATTTCTGGAGATTAAAGAGCAAAAAAACGATACAAAGAAGAAACATGATACAAGTTTTATAGAAAATATAGTCTCTACCTTTGAGAAATTTTAACCTTATAAGAGAAAGAAAAGATAAAGACAGTGTAATATATAGACACCATGGAATTTCATTCAGCCATCAAGAATAACATCATCATGACATGGGCAGAAAAACATGTTTTTCTGTTCTAGCTTATTTCTATTGCTATGGTAAAACACCTCTGACCCAAGCAATTTAAAGGAGAAAGGGCTTATGATTTTGGCTTGTGGTTCCAAAGAGTCCATCATGACAAAGAATAAATGGTGGCAAAAACAGTAGGCTGGCTCACAGTACAACAACTATAAAGAGGGAGGTGGGGGGAGTGTGGAACCCATTTATCAAACATCAAAACCTTCCCCCAGTGACCCAGTGATCAACTTACTCCATCAAGCTTCCACCTGCTAAAGGTACCAAATTTTCCCACACAGTACCACCAGCTGGATACTAAGTATTTAGACATAGGTGCCTGTAAGGAACATTTCACATTCAAACCATGACAGAACTGGAATCTTACATCACATGAAATAACTCAGAAAAACAAATATTACATGTCTGTATCTCTTGTCTTATATATAGAATCTACATTTAAATATGTGAGTGCATGTGTATATAGGTGCGTGATATGTGACATGAAAGCAGAAAGGAAATTTTAAGAATGAAGGAAGGAGTCTTAAGGAAGAAAAAGGAGGGTAATAGAATGCAAGTGATATGGAAAGAGAAGGGGGGCCTATTTGGAAGGAAGAAGCAGAAGAGCAAGATGGGAGGAGGGGGCACATAGGATCAAAGTTAATAGCATATATGTGTGAACATGCCATAATCAAACCTGTTATTTCGTACATTCACTTAAAAATAATTTAAAAAAAGAAAGGACAAACTTTCTTCACATTTCTAATCTACAACTTACTAATTTAAGTCCACTCAACTCAAAAAGTCAGTTAAGTGTTAAACAGCAAAGTTAAAAGTGCTAAACTTTCTACCAAGTGTTGGAAGAGGCAACCAAGCCAGGTATGAAGCAATGTTATCTCAGAAAGTTCTGAGTTTTAGATTTATAACCACCAAATTTTTAAAAATACATGTTGTTTGGCATCAATAAGTTCATGTAATTAGTTAAAGCAATAACATGAAACTAGGAACAGCTTTTTTAGGGGGAAAAGCTATCATTCTTTTTTTTTTTTTTCCATTATTGTACCTCTTGACACTACAATTACTCTTTTGTCCCCCTTGAAATTTCAGTCTCTTCATCTGGTGAAGTTCAATGTCACTTCCCTTCTTGACCACCTGCGACTGAAGAGGTTTGATTTCACCAATCAGAGAGGGTATAGGGATTGGCAGATAGATGGTAAACATCTGCATATGGGACACTGACACACACCTCCTCCCCATTGTGGTGTCTTATTCCTATTCCATCTACCTTTGAGTCTCCTCTTATATTAAGATCTTCATTTAAACAGCCTTTTTTATCTTTGGTTAGGAGGCGACCTTCAATACCAATCAGGATGGAGTCAAGGGTGGTATACCATAATTTAGAACACCAAAGAACCTACATTATTCACTTGGAACCAAATCTCTCCCCATTCTAAAGCTCAGGGAACCTTGCAGAAGAGGGAGTAGCAAGATTGTAAGAGCCTAAAGATGGGAGGACCAATGACATGCAAGATACTCCACACAAGTTAGGGCTGCAGTAGCCCAAAGTCTAGCATGGATCATAGGGGAGAAAGCTTCAGGCAGTAAGATCCTTAGAGGCAAGGGATTAACAGTCATAATAGAGTTCCCATACTAATGGGGAGCCCAAGAAAGGGTTCCGGGTTATACCACCAAGTCCTTACCCTTCACTAGGGTGGAGGACTTAGAGGGAGGTTTGGCATTCACACAAAGGGATGCTCCAGAGGATGGGAGGAAGGAAGGGGGAGGCACAGGAAGAAGGGAGGGAGGGAAGGGAGTGAAAGGAAGGGGAAAAGGGGGGAAGAGTGCAAGGGAGGACTGGAGAGGGGTGGAGGGAGGGAGAGGATGGGGTACCTATTGAGCTTTTATGGTTGGGGAAAAAAAAGTGGGAGAAAAAAAAGAAATTTCAGTTTCTTAATCTGTATCATTTACTTGATGAGACTATACTCACTCCATATTTTGACTACTTAGATATGGTTTATGATATTGTCGATCAAAATCTCTGTATAGAAAATTCACCATCTGAACTTTCTCAGAGACAGATCTATTAACTTCCTTTCATCTTGTGAATGGGTTGCACTTTTCTGTCTCTGCATGACTCAGTTTGTTTCTGAAACATGGTTGTTTAACATAGTATGTCGTGTTTGTATTTGCTCAGAGCTACTTCCTGAACTGATTCAGGAGCCTGTGCTCTTTGTCACATATAGCCACTGAAGTCTCTGCTCAGTTCACTTAGCTAATAACTGACATATTAACCAAGCTTAACACTACCAGTCAGAAGCCATGATGATATACATGTTCCAATATTTACAACATGAACATGCAGGATTCTTCTACAAAATCTACAACCCTAGTGTAACTGCAAACAAAAGATCAGAGAAACCCAAAGTAACTAACTTTATACCACATAAAGGACGAACACTTCAAAATTGTGGCAGGCATAAAAATAGAATGAGCAAACATCAGAGACTGGGGGACACTTGGGGATTTGACAGGATTCGGAGATGGGACAGGAAAAGATGGATGCAAAAACTTTCAAGATCAAAACTGGATCCTGAAGCTTACTTCACATTCATGTGGTATCATTGGTCTGTTGGTGTTGACAGATGTATCCTACTCACAAGTAGGTGCTGACACAATGGAAAACTAGGTACCCAAGGATTGCTTACAAACTATGCTTCCAAGTTTCCTATAAACCTAAGATTATTCCAAAATATATAACAAATGGAAAAAAGAAGACTTTAGCAAATTTTTAAAAGAATCAATACAAAATTCAATTACATTTCTTTCTATGAGCAATAAGTGGAAATATTTAAATTAGCACTAATGTAAAAATCAAAAATATGAGCACCTCAGAATAACACTTGCATTTTAGGCTTAATGTAGTCATTTTATTTATTGTTTTTTGAAACAGGGTCCATGTAGCCAAAGATGGCCTCTATGTAGTCATGGATAGCATCAAATTTCTGAACTTTTCTAGTCCCCATCTTACAGGTGCTGGAATGACAGGGAGGCAAACACAATATCATTTGTTTAATATCTTTGTGGAGGGAATTACAAAAGTTTATTGAATAACATCAAAAATTGGAAGATCTAAATTAATGAAGAATTATCCCAGTTAACATATTGGAACACATTATTTTAAAATGTCAATATTCTCCAGATTGATTTCTGGACTCAATGGAATACCAATCAAAACTCCCAATAGCCTTCTATTTTAACTCTAGAAAATTTTCTGCTAGATAATTCAGAATTGCATAAATAATAAAGCTCAATTAATTAAGATATTGACAGAAGAATTGACAAATTAACAATGAAACACAATAGAAAGTCCAGGATTATGATACATAGACACTTCATAAATGGCAGAAGTTGAACTATATAGACCATTAATGCTGGCACAATTAAATATTTACAGTTTAAAAAAGAAACTGGACTGCATTCACATTCCCAGAAAAATATGAAAAATCAATTCTTTTTTGTGTTTGACAATTGTCTTAGTTAGATACAGGTATCAACTTGACAATCGAAGGCTCAGACTCTAGGCATATTTGTAAAGCATTAGTTTAAACCCCAAACAAGTCTGCAGGAGATTGTCTGACTGATGGGGAAGGCCCAGCCTATGGTGAGTGGTACCACTCCCTGGACAGATGGTAAAATGGTGGGAGCTAGTTTAGTGAATTAAACAGACATGCTATCTGCCAAAGGAAGTTTGTCTCTCTTTCTGACTCAGCGATCCTACAGATATGGCATGCCTTTTCCCTCAACCCCTGGTGTTGGTGTGAGTTCTCCTGCCAAGCTAGACTAACAACTATAACAGTACAATTTTAAGTCAAAATTAAGCCCTTTTGTTCCCATTAGCCATTTTTGTCATGAATTTATCAGCAACTTGCAGAGTAAATGAAACATCAGCCTTCCATTAGTATAATGATCCTTGAGTTAATCTACTGATTTTTAAAAAAGATTTATTTAGGCACACAGTTTTAGAGGTTCTGGTACAATGTTCAATAGGTCCCATTGTTTGAGGGTACATGCTAACATAGCCCATCATGATGAAAGCAGTGGAAGAGAATGAGAAAATGGCTCAGGACCAACATCCCCTTCCAGGACTTCCTAAACATATCACTGTCTCTATAATAATGCTTCCCTGGGGACGAAGGAACTGAACAGAGAATATGTTTCAGCTTACAGTTTAAGGAAATACAGTCCATCATAGTATGGAAGACATGGAGGCCAGAGCAGAAGGCAGAGGCAAAAAGTGAACAAACACTGGGGCTGGGTGTAAAGCACACCCCCAGGGAATCCTTCCTCCAATGAGGCTCCACCTACTAAAGGTTCCACAACCTTCCCAAAAAGTACCACCAGTGAGGACCAAATATTCCAACACATGAGTTTATGGAAGGTATTTTACCTTCAAACCACAACACCCTGCGACTAAGAAAATAAGGTATGTTTAGACACATGTAGCCATGGAGTTCAGTTCGTACAAGGACTGGGCATTTTCTTCTGAGTTTTCTGGAAGGTTCCAACTGTTTGAATCCTCCTAAGTAGGTATCACACGGTGAGAAACCCAAGCTCATTGTCAATATCATTACAGTACCACTGGGTACTGCCAGCCTTCAGAATTATGCCAAGTGATTGGCTAATTTGCATTCCACTAATCACATGTGAAAATTCCTTACCTTTGACATCCTTGTCAATGCCTGTGGTATTTGAGCATTTCTTAGTGGTTAATAAAGAAAGCAGCCTTGTAGATGTTTGAGCTTTTCATATCATTTTATCAAAATACAATGCTTATCACATAAAATTATAGTATTCGTCACACATTAAAAATATCTCCTTTGAATGGAATTAGAAGAAATTATATTGAGTGGAATATTTCATGCACAGAAAGTTAGACAATGTATATTCTTCCTTATAAGTGGACCCTAGTTCCAAGCCCACTTAATGACATACTCAAAGGTAAATCTCTGTAACACCCATTATAAATACAGAGGATTATAATTAGGAGGGGAAAAGAAAGAGGACCTCAAGAGAAAGGAGACGAACACACTTCAATAGAGAAATCAGGCCACAGTCATGAACTGCCTGTAAGTATGGAGACATCTGATACAGCTCACTCTCACTTCCCTTCTTGTTCACTTGGGACTGGACAGGTTTGATCTTCCCAGTCATAGAGGGGATAGGGGCTGGCAGTTAGATGGTAACCAACCAGCAACTGGGAGACGGACCTCACTCACTACTGTGTCTACTCCTATTCTTCCATCTACCTTTAAGCCTCTTCTTATACTAAGATCTTTGTTTAAACAGCCTTTTGTCTTTCATTAGGAGATGACCTGACACCCAATCAGGAATGCAGCCAAAGGCAGTGAGGGAAAAGCAAAACTGAATATAACCAACCATAATTCAGAACACCGAAGAAGACCCCACAATGTTCACCCAGAATCAGACTAGCCAAATCTCTCCTCATCCCAAAGATCAGAGAACCTTACAGAAGAGGGGGCAGCAAGACTGTAAGAGTATAAAGATGGGGAGGACCATCAATAGACAAGATACTCCACTCAAGCCTGGGCTGCAGCAGCCAAGATATTGCTACAATGTGATCTGACCTTGCCTGACCGGCACAGTAGCTGACATGTCAATGAGCCCTCAAATATTAACAGGAATCTCAGGAGAGAAGACTTCAGGCAGTAGGATCCTCAGAAGCAAGGGGTTAGACAGATAGAGTTCCCATATTAATGGACAGCCCAAGAAGGGCCCCAAGCTATGCCACTGAGTCCTGAACCCTCACAAGTGTAGATGACCCAGAGGGAATTTCAGCACCCATATAAAAAGATGTTCTGGAGGGTAGAAGGGAACAGGCAGGCAACACCAAGAGAAAGGGGAGAGAGTGAAAGAGGGAAGGAGGGTTAGTGGAATGGGGAAGACAATGGGGGAGAAAGGAAGGGAGAGGGGGAAGAAGGGGGGTGAAAGTAGCAATCCATTGAGCTTGTATAACTAGGTAAAAAATAATAAATAAAAATATATGTATCTCCTTTGACACATGAACTGCTTATGACAGGAGGTCAGAAACGAGTTCATCTGTGTTCACATTGACCTCCATGGACCGTGGTTTTTGGTATATTACTCAGTCTGTGTTCTGATTCTGTCTCAATCAGATAGGTCGAACTACTCACAGAAATGGGTAAAGTGCTCAGTGCCATTTTGGCCACAAAATGAGTGCTCGACATGCAATGATAAAGCCGCACAAGTTAACCTGAGGAACTTGCTTTGGTGTGCTGTGTCCTGAACTGCGCCTGCGCATGCCTCCTAAGCAACATAATCTTGTTAGTAGCATAACCAGGCTCCTGGCAATCCTTCTGCATCATTGCATCACAGAACAAAGAATTAACAAAGTGCTTGCATGGAAGTTCCTGTTAAGAGCTGCTGGAGATAACAGAAGTGTCTCGTCTCCATAATGACCCCAGAGCAACAGAGCTGTTTTTAGTCTACCTATGTCTCCATCAGGGACCTCAGCTTCAGGAACTGGGGATGTCCGTCCCCTGTTCTTCCCACACAGCACACAAATCACCTGGCCCTCTCCACAGCTGATTCCACAATGAATCATTTTTCAAAATAAAACGAAGTGTCAGGCTGGTTTCAGAAATTCCCTGACAGGCCTGGCAAGCAGCGACCCCAGGGGCTCCTGCAGGTGTGGGGAGAAGGCCAGAGTGGGAGACGTGGACGAGCAGAGCCAGGACATTCTGAAGGTTGAAATTAATCACCAGATGGCCCCGGAAGCTCATTTTTCCCTCACACCACCACCATGAGTTGGCTTTCTTGTGCAATCTCAGGAAGCGAAAAACAAATGAGTGTTTTAGGTAGCTTGAGGGTTTAACTGAACATTTATTAAGTACCTACTGTAGGTGAGGCCTTGCACTAGTTGCTATGGAACAGGGCTGGATAATTAAGTCCTCAGAGGATGGGGGATGAAATGAATGAGGGGTAGAGAAGACAAGACCTCTGCTGCCTCTCTCTGCACTCACTAGACAACCTCTTTCTAATCCTGCTTATTCAGGAATATTTTTCAATCTAAACTCTTTGGCAGGTACATGTATTTATGTGTGTACGCATGTGGCATGTGTTCACACATGTACACATTTGTGTGTTTTGCGTATGTACACATGCATGTGTTGTATGTAGTGTGTGTACATATCACACCTATATGTACACGTGTTTACTGTTGTTATGTGCAGATGTTTCATGTAGGTGAACATGTGTGTGCATATATACACACAGAGGTATGAATGACTTAGTAAAGAAGAAGGTCCAAGGGGCTGGAGAGATGGCTCAGTAGTTAAACCTCTGTTTCAAAAGCAGAGGGACCTGACTTTGGATCCCTGATCCCACTAGAAACACCGATGGAAATGGCCCTGGCCTGTACTTCCAGCCCTGGAAAGTAGAGCCTGGGAACTCCAGAGACATAGAGCCATCCAGAATGATTCCTAAAGTCACCCTTGGGTCTCCCCAGTGCACACAGTACCCTCTGATACACACAGAGACACAAAGAAGAAGCACAGAGAAGAGCCTAATGCAGGAGCAATGTGATCAGGGTGTCGGTACCTCCTTGCTGTGAGGAAGAGAAAAGGGAGGAGGCAGGGAAGGGGAGGGGAAGTGTTTTCAGGGATATGGGAATAGCCGTGTTTAACTCTGCTGCTTCTCTCTCATCCCAAGTACAAGTTCATTCTCGACCATGCTTTCTCCTCCGTGAATAGGGGCAGTTACAGAACCTCCCTCCTGAGTATTGTAACACATGATCGGGGTCCTACTGAAGGCTGGATTCAGGGCCTCTTTAATGCTACCATGGATGCGTTTGGATGAGAAGGGGACCTCAGAGACCCCAGAGACCTGGCACTTCAAGGCACAGATGACCCTGGCGGCAGGTGAGCCAGTAAGAAATGCCACAGCAAAGTCTTCTCAAATTGCTAACTGGCTCCCTTGTGAAGCAGTCGCTCATTTCTCAGCGAGCGAACTATGCTGCTCTCTCCTGGAAGCTGCTGGAAGCTGCACAGATCATAGGGACATGATACACTTTTTTTTTTTTTTTTTAAGTAGAAAACAGTGAAAGTGATTCTTTTTCCACCCTGTAAATACTATGGATATGTTTCTCCCAAATAAAAATACATGCATGGATAGCCTTTGAGTTAAATATGGCATTTTGGATGTGCTCCACCACCCACCCTTCTCCAGTCAAGGGAATTTGCATTTAGATGTCAGCTCAAATACTTTCATATCTAAATCCTAGTTTGTTTGTTTGTTTGTTTGTTTGTTTGTTTTTATTCATTCGATTGTGCATGTGTGCTGTGTGTGCGTGCGTGTGTGTGTGTGTGTGTGTGTGTGTGTGTGTGTGTGTGTAGAACTACAGGCGAATTCAGGAATCACCATGGACCGCCACCACCTCCTCCTTGTTTACTCTGCCCCGGGATTCACAGGCTCCGCCCTACCAGGACCAGAAACGCAGGCTGCCCCCTGGATCTGATCTGAACCCTCCGCTTGTAAGGCAGAGGCTTAACCCCTGAGCCACCTCTCCAGTCCCTAAATCCTAGTTTTTAATGGCCATATATATGTGTATATGTGGGTGTACATGTTAGTATTGGTCATGAAACTAGAAAGGGAAGCACAAGAGAGGGCAAAGAGGTGTAAGGAAAGAGTGAGCAGTAGAATATGTGCCATGAGAGAAAGGAGGTGGGGAGGGTTGTGAGGATATAAGGACAGTCAGGGGACAAGGGAGAAAGGGGATCAATGAAAACAAATTGTACTCAAAAATGCCATAATGAACCATAATATTTTGAATGCCATTTTTTTAAAAAACTTACAAAAGATGTCAATTTAAACCCAATCTAATCAAACACTGAGAACTTTTTAAGAACTGGAATTCCTCCTCAAGGTACCTTTAGTCAGGTTGTCTGTGTTTCTGTGTTAAATAGTTTCAGCTACTTTAGCAGACAACAAAGTTGCAGTGGCTTAAACAAGTTGATTCGTCGCTCTTCCAATTCATAGCTGGAGATGGCTCTGGTATTGGGGAATGAAATCAGAACCAACTGGAAAAGCCTCCACGTTCTTTTACATGTCCACTGATTCAACCTCACTAAGATGGTGAGTGCGGCCTGGTGTTTGCCCACCTAGAACACAAGTTTTGACCACCAACATTGAAGAATGGTCATCGTGGCATGCTCAGAAGGCCTCTACAGAGAGAACTGACCTTGGCTGTCATAGGTTTGGTTCAGCTGCCTTTCTACTGGGCTCAGTACCCAGTCTCCCCACCTTTGCTTCCCATGATAAGCCCAAGGCCAAACTAGTAGAATTTTCTCTTCCCTGGCTACTCTGAACCAGGACCATAGATAGTAAGAAACCAGCCCTCAAATTCATATTCTCTCTCTCTCTCTCTCTCTCTCTCTCTCTCTTCTCACTCTCTCCCTCTCTCTTTTTCTCTTCCCTCTTCCCCCCATTCACATGTGTACCTGTAGGTATCAGACATCCTGTTTTATCACTCTCTGCCTTCTTCCTTTGAAACAGGGTCTTGCGTGGAACACAGAGCTAGACTGGTGATCGTGATCAGCAAGCCCCAGCAGACCTCCTATCTCTGCTCTCCACAGTCCTAGGGTTACAGATGCCAGTGGCCATGCCTGGATTTTAAATGGGTGCTAGAATCTGAACCCAAGTCTTCATGTTTATGCAGCAAGCGCTCTTACAAACTGAACCATCTCCCCTGCCCAAATTCTATTTATTTATGCATAAAGTCCTGTTAAGGACAAAACAAAGGAAGGTGTAGCAATTTTACTTCTAACAGACTCTTTAGCTTCACCTATCCTAGAAAGCTATTATGAAATCAAAGGAAATTACACCAGAAAGCTCTAAGCTGTCTGTTCAACTACACATTTCATTGCTCAGATGCATACAGCTCAAGATAGAACCTCCTCTGTTACCTGTTAATCACAATCATTCCACAGGTGCAACTTGGTGCTCACCCACACACGGAGACATGTAAAACAGCTACCATATTCGTATACACTACACTTGTCTCACTACATCTAATAATAAACAGTTCTTTCTGAATTAACATAAAGTGAATACTTAACTCATCCATCTGTGAGAGAGCATGTGACAAGTCCCACCTTTTAAAAAATGTTTATTTGCTCTAGGACAGTGTGTATAATCCTCTGGAGGAAATACTATCCCAGGGTGGAATTTCTATATGGAGAGGAGAGAAAAGTGGACCTTTATTTGCAAAATGGCTTCATTACCTGCCTGTCTCATGTCTCTCATGTGTCTGTGTCTTCCTCCTCTATTAGGTAAGAATAACAGCAACCCAACAAATAGAATAATAGCAACATTTTTCAGTGGGTTTAGGAGACCGAGATAAAGTATGCAAAAATATCTGATTGATAAGTCATTAATAAATAATAGCTATTAACTAATTAGTGCTCAGTTATAATACATTATTGAAAGTAGCATAGATTAAGAGAGGCCTGGAAGAATTAAAATACATTCCAATCCAAATGGACATAATTTTACACATTTCCCTACTTAAAAGTAGGGGAGATATTTGTCTTGGAGATTTGATATATAATTTTCAAATCAACAGTTATCTTTTCCTATATAATCAAATTTTATAGGTTATTTCAATGAAAAAGATTTTTTTAATTATCTTTTCTTCTTGAGATTTAAAAACATAATTCATGCCTAGTAGTTCATTCATATAACCAGAGGAAGGACAAAAGAAGTTTAACAATTCTACCTCCTGGCCAAAAGCCTGTGGTTGGTGAGGTTGTAGGCCCTTTACCACTGCTGTTTTGCTAAATGAACTTAGTGTCAGCTGCCTTTTAGATATTTATGTTCACAGTCCTAGAGTAGTGCTGCTCTCAGTCTTGGCCAGCATAGCTTGTGTTTGTAGTGGGTGATGGTTAGTTAGTTCATGCAGAGATTCCAAACAGTCAGAGTGCTAAGAATGAGTGACTACTGAATGCTAAGCCCCGAAACAGAGCATCTATCTCACTTCCTACAAAACTCAGGAAACATCCCAGAAGAGGACTAGAAGGAATGTAAGAGGCAGAGGATGGGGAAGAGGGCTATGAAACACTATCTTTTGGACATGATACAGCCATTGCACTCATGAACTCTGCGTCTGTGGTTAACTGCACAAGACCTGCACAAGATGGGAACCTATCAAGGTTCTCTGTTGAATGGGAGAGGGGCTCCACCTCTCCCTGGGTAGTTATTGGGAAATGAAGAAACATTTTCTTCAATGGGTAAGTTGCCCACACTCCATGCTGCAAGCACCCCCGATTGAATTCAATGTGTCACAAAAAAAAAAAGAACCAACTCATTATAATGAGGTAAGCATCTGCACGCATTATATTATCAACACAAGTACTTCTCTATGGCATCAAATACCTATGGGAGTTTCATATACCAGCTCACACCTCAGTTAAGAAGGCTGAACCCCAATATCAAGCATCATGCAGGTATGTCCCCCCATTCCAACACCTAGTACAGGAAGTTCTAAATAAACAAATGTCTAAAAGCTCAAAGCTTCAGAATTTAATCTGGCTGGATTCCATCATTATTTAATAAAGGGTTTTTAGTGGTTACTCTTCATTGTCAACCTGACTAGACTTGGCATTACCTAGGAGATATAGCTCTGGACATGTCTTCAAGGGTGTTTCCAGAGGTTTAACTGAGGGAAGGTCTATACTGAACTTGGGTAGCACCACCCATGCGCTAGGCTCCCAGACTCTATAACAAGAAGAAAGTGAGCAGAACATCAGCGTTCATTCATCTCTGCTTCCTGACTACAGAGCAGTGCAACCAGCTCATTCCCCAGTAGCTCTGTTGCTAGCATGCTTTCCCCATATGATGGACTGACTGTACCTTCGAAGTGTGAGCTGGAAGAAACCCTTTCTTCCTTCTGTAAGTTGCTTTTGTCAGGTAGATTGTTACAGAAGCAAAAAAAGTAATTAATGCAGGGGTGAACATTTTTATCATCCATAGAAAAGTTTCCACTAACAGAGTTTGTGAGTTCATTATAGACACTACTTCATTTCTGCAAAACCAATTGTTGCAATTCGCCTCCAAGGTTGCTGATAAATCACCATCAAATGGCTTAAGGAAACAAGGGGTTTATTTTCTCTTACAATTACTGGTTACAGTTCTCAGTCCAGCTTGACAGGAGAGCATGCACCAATACCAGGGTTGGTAATGGCTGAGAGAGGGACGATCCTTACTTGCCAGACCATGTCTGGCCAAGTGAACAGAAGGATGCCAACTCTCTCAACCAGCTCTCTGTATTTTATTCCAGGGCCTAGTCCTACCCACCATGGACTGGACCTTCCCCATCAGCTAGACAATCTCCTGCAGGTTTGCTCTGGGCTTAACTCAACCAGTAATTCTTTACAAATATGGCCAGAGCTCAAACCCTCAACTGTCAAGTTGACACCTGTGTCTAACTATGAGCAGAAGGGGAAATTTACTTGTAATTCAAAAGTTCAACAGCTACTAGAGAAACTCCTATGAAAACAGCAAAACTAAACAAAGTGAAAAGAAATCTCTGACAATTTATAGAGAAAGTTTATATATATTTTATAAAACTAAGGAGAAATACAAAGCACATTGGCAGCACTCAAAACTACAGAAGTAAATATTTAGACACAGAGGTAAATAAATCATGATGTATGTTTAAGCTAGGAAATTTTATGTTTTATCATAAAATGGATGTTTTATGAATGAAGAGAATGGTCATCCCATATTATCAAATGGAAAAGTGAGTACAGTAGAGGCTGCTCAACTGATAGTATTTGTCAGTGATTCTCTCAGAGGGTCCTGTGAATGGCATTTCTATAATTAATACATCTCACATTTGCAATTAGGAAGAATAATTATTTTCCTAATATCAATGCCAACTTAATTAAGCTATGAGACTGAAGTACCTAATATTCTAACACCATGCAATAATAAAGAACATGTATGCAGTCATTTTACTTTCTTAAAGATGAAAGTCATATTCTTCAGAAATATCTCTTCTCTCAACTCAATGATTTTTTAAGCCCCTTTCATGTGAAAAGATAATTACCGTAGAGGTAACTTCCAAAGGTGTCCCTGGAAAGACCTTGCCTCTCTCTGTCCTTGTCTCTGTTAAGCAGGCATGTGTTCACATTTGATTTCATAAACTTTACCTAAGAGGCTTTCAAGACATTGTTTTCCCATTCTAAAACGCAGGTGTGATTCCCACGTGAGACCAAAACTTCAATCAAATCACATCTCTGAACTGCTAACCTAGTAAGTTCCTAATGTATAACAGTGTAAGGGTAGCGGACAAGTCCCAGAGACTTCAGCCAAGACCAGCTCATGTTCCTTGAAAAACTAAAAGTAGAACTACTATACTGCATACAATCATACTACGCCTTTGTCTTGGAGTTGCACACTGCAGCACTCTTCACAATAGCCAAGATATGGAGCCAACCTAGATACCCATCAACCCATGAATGGATAAAGAAAGCATGGTATAGTTTATGGAAGAGTTTTATTTGGCCACAAAGAAGGATGAAAATTATGCTTGCAGGAAGATCATCAAGTTAAGGGAAATACACCAGACTCAGACAAACAACATGTTTTCTCTCATATGCAGAATCTAGATCTATATATGTATGACATGAAAGTTGAAGCACGGCTATGTGGAAGCAGGAGGCAATCTAAAAAGAGGGGAAAGGTGTTGGAAAGGCAGCCTGTTGTTAAAGAGCTTGATGTACAAGGACCAGAGTTCATATTCCCAGATCCCACATGAAATATCAGGCAGGTATAGTTAATTACCCATAATTTCAGCCTCAGAGAAAAAGTCTGGGAATCCCTATAGCAGGCCAGCTTTCCAAACTAGTCCTACAGGCTAGCTCTGATTTGGAAACTCAGCTTCGAAACAGTAAGGTACAAAAGCAACCAAAAATTATTCCCTATATCAACTCTGGACCACCTTCATGTACACACACACTTACATGCAAACACCTGTACACACATAATGCAGTCCCTATACCCAAACATGTGAAAATAGGAAAAAAATATTTAGGGAGAGAGGGTAATGGTATGTCATATAGTTAAATATAGGTATCAACTTGATAGCTGATGGCTCAAGTTCTAAGTACATTTATGGAGAATTGATAGTTGAGTTTTGCACAGAATGAACCTGCAGGACATTGTCTAATTGACAGAGAAGGCCCACCCTATGGTGGGTGGGACTAATCTCTGGGCAGGTGAACTGGTTGAGAAAGTTGGCATCCTTCTCTATATTTGCCAGACATTCTGGTCTAGCAAATGAGAATAGCTCCCTTCTCAGTGGTCATGTGGTCAGTTCCCTTGGCTCCTGGTGTTGGTGTGTACTTTCCTGCCAAGTTGGATAAGCAACTGTAACTGGACTGTCGTAAGAGAGAATAGAATCCCCTTTTCCATTAAACTGTCTTGTCATGCATTTATCAGCAACCATGCAGGCAAACTGCCATATGGTGGAAAGAAATATCACATATTTTTCTCATATATGGAAACAAGATAGATAGATAGATAGATAGATAGATAGATAGATAGATAGATAGATAGATAGACAGACAGACAGACAGACAGACAGACAGACAGACAGACAGATAGAGATGTGACACAGAAATGGAAGAGGCATGATTTAGGGGGAGAAAAAGAAACAGCAACAGGAACAGAGTCAAGAATGGGTAATAAAGGGGGCTGGAGAGGTGGCTCAGGGGTTAAGCTCAGGTCCTAGACCCCACATAGAGACACCGGGCAGAAGCGGGAGGGGGGGGGGCTGCGTTTCTGGTCCTGGTAGGACGGAGCCTGTGAATCCTGGGGCAGAGTAAACAAGGAGGAGGTGGAGGCGTCCATGGTGGTTCCCGAATTCATCCATGGTTCTACACACACACACATACATACACACACATACACATGCATACACGCACAATTGAATAAATAATAAATAATAATAAAAAAATTAAAAAACAATGGGTAATAAGGAATGGATATGAGAAAGTATAATTATATGATATGTATGAACATATATATCACAATGATCGCAAATATAATAAAGCCTATTAATATACTAAAATTATTTTTAAAGGCCCAGTTCATGAGAAGATACCCCAAAGGGTCATAAATCTCTGCCAAGAAAGAGAATATCAGAATGTCCTTCATTAAGTCTGAATTACTCAATATTCACACAATTCTTCAACTTTGGGTGTCTCTGTTGACAATTTTAAAAATTCTCTAAGAGGCAGTTGACCATGAATGTGAAGAAAGGTTACAAATCAGACCTGAACTTGAATTTTAGTCATTCAACTTTATAGCTGAGAGAGAGCTATATACTCTTACATACTCAGTGATGAAACTACCATGAAAAATACTTCCCCGATTAACCTCTGTGGTGGTTAATCTCAAATGTCAACCTCATACTTAGGAGGTAGACCGCTGGGCAAACCTATGAGGATTATCTAGTTAAGGCAGGCCTCTGAGCAAGCCTGGAGATTATACAGCTGTACCTGGTAGGACCATTTCCTGGGCAAGTGGATAAAGATTGAGGGGTTAGCTGAGATCAGCAAGCAAGCAGGTAGCATTAGTCCTTATTCTCTATTCTTGCTTTGGCTGTGTGCGACCAGTTCCCTAAGCCTGGTTGCTTACAGTCTGGTACACCCACCATGGCAACCTTGTGGAGATGCAGCTGCTGCCCACCAGGTTCCCCACAGGATGCATGCTTGACTCCCACCTTAAGGAAAAGTGAGAAGAGGGAGGGAAAAAAAGACCAATAAGATGATACTCTCGAGGTCTCTGAGGGAAGCGTGGGAGTTGCTCACTTGGATCTATGTATTGACACACAACAGAAAGGATTTTTTTTTTATTCTCCAGATGGTATTCCATCTGGACAGCCAGACTGCACTCAGAAAACGGAGCTCTTCCCCTTGTAATAGGAGAAAACACACACACACACACACACACACACGCACACACACACACACACGCACGCAAACACATGCATTAACACATATGCATCCTTAAAACCTTTCCAAATCAGCTTAGAGTAGAAAGAAGGATACCTCTTTTCCATGACCCTGTTTGGAATAGGTATTCATTGCACATCATATCTTGAAAAATAATCTTGTATTTCTTGATGAAAGCCATCAAATGCAGCAGCAAAGTGTTTTTCAGGGCTCAAAAAAAAAAAAAAACCACTGTTTTTGATAAATTTGCTCTGTGCCTCTAAACGCGATGTAGAAAAAGTTAATGAATGAGGCCCAGGTAAGCCTGGAGGGGTTCTTTAAATCAGTGCATCAAAAGTCACAGCACATTCCCAGCAGTTTTAAGAGAGGTTGTTGATAGGCATATTTCAAAGCAAACACCACCGCTACCCTGACAAGCCAATTATATTGCCTTACGGTGCCTATGGGCACATAAATTATACACTAACATTTTGTAGCCCGTTCCTAAGACAGCGGATGTGGAGCCAGTGCACTCTGGGCAGTCTTAACAGTATGCCTGCCTCAGGTGATCAGTGATCAGGGGTCATCTGAAGACCTCAACAGGAGCATTCAGAGACCCACTACAGTGATTTCCATAACAGATGTTCTCAGGGTGATCCCAATCTCAGATTTTCTGTGTGACCAGAGGTACCTTCCTGAGCAACAAAGTCAGACACATTGACATTAGTTAGGAGTTGAGAAAGCATTAATGAATTCTCCCCAAGGGTGTTTCCCTCAGAGTCCTCAGAGTGAGTTCTAACAAACCCATCTCCAAAAACTCTGAGCAATTTCAGATCTGACTGAAGTGGTCAGATAATTCTATTGAAACCTTTCCTCTTGCTATACCTAACCCTCAATCCCTTATGAGTAATTAGAAAAATTCCCTCAAAGAACCCAGTTTTGACCATGAAACATTAGAGTTGTCCTTTTATGTTTAATAGTTTCTTCTAGCTTCTCAAGTTATGGAAAATCCATATCCTTAATTGGATTGGCCATATTTTAAGTATTTGCATGGCTAGTAGATTCCACCTTGGATAGCACAGAGATAAGAAACATAACTGTAGTCACAGAAGATTCTCATGGGCAGCATTACATTTGAATATTTTCATATTGATCTTCCCAGAACAGATACTTTTCATAATTACAAAATGCAGATGATGGGGCTAGAGAGATGGCCCAGGGGTTAAGCTTCTGCCATGCAAGCAGAAGGACCTAGTTCAGATACCAGATCCCACATAAAAACACCAATGGGAAATGGCAATGGTCTGGATCTCCAGTCCTAGAAGGGAGAGGCTGAAAAACTCCAAAGCAAAGCCAAAGGAAGTAGAACAATCCAGGCTGGTTCCCAAAGTCACTCTTAGGCCTCCACAGGGACACACACTCAAATGCCCTCTAGTACACACACACACACACACACACACACACACACACACACACACACACACAGATTTCTTTTTGGGTTTTTTCCACTCATACAAACCTAATAGGTACCCCGGTCCCCTCCCTTCCTCCACTCCTCCCTGGATCCTCTTGCTCCCTTTCCCCCCTCCCTTCCTTTCTCCCAGTGCCCTCTCTTTCCCACTCCCATCCCTGGAGCATCCTTTAGTGCACAAGTCAAACTTCCCTCTGGGTCCTCCATTCTAATAAGGTGTAAGGACTCAGTATCATTACCTAGAGCTCTTTCTTATGTTCCCCTTTAGTATAGGAACACTATCGTGGCTGTTAATCCCTTGCCTCTAAGGATCCTAGTGCCTGACACACAGACATTTTAAGTTGATGAACTGTGATGTTTTGCAAAAACTCTTTATTTATTTATTTATTTTTCTGCTCATACAAACGTAGTAGGTACCCCTGTCCCCTCCCTTCCTCCACCCCTCCCTGGACCTCCCTGCTCCCTCCCTCTTTTTCCCCTTCCTTTCCCCCCTCCTTCCCTTTCTCCCAGTGCCCCCTCCCCCCATCTCTGAAGCATCCTTTAATGTATATATCAAACTTTCCTCTGGGTCCTCCTCTCTGATGAGGTGTAAGGACTCAGTGGCATTTTCTAGAACTCTTTCTTGTGTTCCCCTTAAGTATAGGAACACTATTATAACGTTAATCCCTTGTTTCTAAGTATCTTAGTGCCTTTAGTTCATGCTAGATTTTAAGTGGTCAATGATATGTTGGTCATTGCACAGATCATGCAGAGTCCTATTTTTAATTTGCAAAAACTCTTGACAATGCAATTGTGTTTTCTTTCTATATCATAAATATGTCTCACTTGACTTTATTTTTTTAATTTTCTATGAAGCAGGGGTGGAGAGGTGGCTTAGGGGTTAAGCCTCTGCCTTGCAGGCGGAAGGTCCTGAGTCGGATCCTAGATCCCACATATAGATGCCCAGCGGAAGCCGAGGCAGCCTCCGTTTCTGATCCTGGTAGGGTGGAGCCTTTGAATCCCGGGACAGAGTAAACAAGGAGGAGGTGGAGGCGTCCATGGTGGTTCCCGAATTAGTCCGTGGTTCTACACACACATACATACACACACACGCACACACGCACAATCGAATAAATAATAAAAAATTTATTAAAACAATTTCTATGAAGCTTATATACATACCTGATCAAAAATAACTAAAGTGAGCTCAGACCAAGAAGAATGGAGCAGAACACAATTGGATCAGATTTCACTCCTGCCTTAAAAAGAGTTTGAGAGTCAAGACTCTAATTTAACAGGTTTTTATCTCTGGCCAGGGGGTGACATCTAATACCCATCAGGATGGAGCCAAGGGCATTGCAGGAGCAGCAAAACTGAAAAAAAAAAAATCAACAAACCATAATTCAGAACATCAGAGACTCTATATCAACCACCTGGAATCAGGCCTGCCTAATCTCTCCCCATCCTAAAGCTCAGGGAAATTTGCGGTAGAGGGGGTGGTAAGATTGTAAGAGCACAAGGATGGGAGGAGTAATGATATGCAAGATACTCCACACAAGTTAGGGCCGAAGCAATCATAATTGGACATTGCATGCCCTGTGCAATGTCCAATACACTATTGACCCCACAAAGTCTAGCATTTGCTAAAGGCACTAGGATCCTTGGAGGCAAGGGATTGACAGCCACAGTAGTGTTCCTATGCTTAACACAGGAAAGGGTTCTGGGAAATGCCACTGGGTCCTTGCACCTCATCGGAGAGGAGGACCCAGAGAAGAGTTTGGCATGCACATTAAAGGATGCTCCAGGGATGGGAGGGGGAGGCACTGGGGGATGGGGAGGGAGGGGACCGGTGTACCTGTTAAGTTTGTATGAGTGGAAATGAAAGAAAAGTGGAAATTAAAAAAAAAAAAGAGCATAAAGATGGGAGGAGTCATGATATGCAAGATACCCCGCACAAGTTAGGGCCAAAGCAATTATAATAGGATTCTGCATGATCTGCGCAATGACCAACATATCATTGACCCCTCAAATTCTAGCACAGACTAAATGCACTAGGATCCATAGAAGCAAGGGATTAACAGCCACAATAGTGTTCCTATACTTAAGAGGAACACAAGAAAGAGTTCTAGGAAATGCCACTGAGTCCTTACACCTCATCAGAGAGGAGGACCCAGAGGAAAGTTTGATATACACATTAAAGGATGCTCTAGAGATGGGGGAGGGGCACTGGGAGAAAGGGAGGGAGGGAAAAAGGAAGGGACAAAGGGGGACGGGAACAGGGAGGTCCAGGGAGGGGTGGAGGGAGGGAGGGGACAGGGGTTCCAGAAAAATTAAAAAAAAAAGAGTTTGAGAGTAAACAGGAATGGTCCAAAATGACAGATATTTAAGGTACCTTCAGGGATACAAAGCAGGTTAAGGAGAAAATCCTAGAAAAGTGACAGCAATGTGATTGGTCCTGAGAAGAAGGGATGGTTGTTAAATCTAAGAAAAGCTTCTGCCTAACAAGGATACACTGAGGTTGGGAAGCTTAACAAAAAACTGAAAAGATACTGTGTACATTTGTAATATTTTAAAACTGTGAGAGGCCTGCAGATATGGCTCAGTTGGTAAAGCACTGGCTGCATAAGCATAAACACTTGCATCCAATAACTAGAACCACATTTTAAAAGCCTGGTATGGTGGCACACACTTGTAATCCCAGAACTGAGGCAGAGACAGGCAACATTCCTGGAACTCATAGTTAACTAGCTAATCCTCAACCCCACACCAGTAAGACAATCCTGTCTTAAAAAATAAGATAGGTAGTAGCTGAGGAACGATACCCAAAGTCCACCATATGAATATATATGTATATATATTCACATATATACACATAAACGTGTGTACACACATGATCATGCATGCCCACATGCACATGCATACACACAAGTATAAATGAAGTTTATTTATTTCTCCTTCCTCGACCTTTTTCCCCCCAATAACCAGGTTATCCACTATGCAAATGTCATGCAATGTGAGGAAACACCAGAATCCAATCAAATGCCTCAAGAAGAATTAGAAAACTACAAAAGTTCCAAGCAACCAAATAATCAAATAAGCTGTTTTGCTCTCTTGAATATGGTAGGGCAGATTTGAAACCATCAGGAAAGGAGTTCTAAGCCCATCCATACTTGATCCCTCCCTGTCACACACCATGTCCACCTTGATGAGTTATCTTATACTATTATCTGAATTGCTTATATATAAACTAAACTCTCTTGAACCATGATATTTCAGTAAAAACAAGTCAAATCAAATTATAAACAATCTTGAAATTTTTTTCTATGTCCAGAAATACACCTTTCCTCATACATTGCTAATTCTTCTCTGAATCAAATATGATTTTATGACTCTAATATTTATGGCAAATTAACAGGAAGTCCAAAAATCTCATTTCAGAGAACCAGGAACAAGTATTCCGTCTATGTGAGAGGGAAAAACAAGAGAAATAACTCAAGTCAATGAATACATTTTTAAAAAACTTATTTTGTGCATGTGTATATGTGTATTAGAGGGCATTGTGTGCCCCTGTGGAGGGCCAAAAGTGACTTTGAGAACCATCCTGGATTGCTTCTGCCTCCTTTTTGCTTCACTCTGGGATTTCCCTGCTCCTCCCATGAGGGCCAGAAGTGCAGGCTGTCATTGCCACCTGGTGCTTTTAAGTGGGACTTGGGATATGAACTCAGGACCTTTGTTTGGGAGACAGTCTTAACCCCTGAGTCATCTCTCCAGCACAATGAATATATTTTTAAAGAATAGTTGAAGACAGAAACTCTTAAAACACTCACTAATGCAAAGGAACACAAGCGGAGGGGGTAGAAGAAGATCCCAAATAAGCAGAAACAAAAGAACAAGGATAAACAATTTACAAGGCTTTTATGTAAGAAAAGTCTTAAAGAAAAGGACACAATAGGACACAATAGGACACAATAGACAGTGGGGTTAAACTCCAGGTAACTAACCACCTGCTTACTAGCCCCCAATACCCTCACACACAGGGAACATATGCCCAACATTGTAAACCAGTCTAAACAACAGTGGTTGAGGTGAAAACTGACAGTAGACAGGATCAGAAGTTTCTTTTCTTTTTTATTTATTCAATTGTGCGTGTATGCGTGTGTGAGTGTGTGTATGTATGTGTGTGTGTGTATGTGTGTGTGTGTAGAACCACAGACTGCCTCCACCTCCTCCTTGTTTACTCTGCCCCAGGATTCACAGGCTCCGTCCTACCAGGACCAGGAACACAAGCCACCCCGGCTTCTGCCCGGCATTTATACATGGGGTCAAGGATCCGAACTCAGGACTTTCTGCCTGCAAGGCAGAGGCTTAACCCCTGAGCCACCTCTCCAGCCCCAAGAAGTTTCAATATTAACCACAAACATCAGAGGGTATACTTCCATCTAAACACCTCTCATTTTATCTTTAGATAAGAAAATATCTCAACACTCAAACAAGATACAGCCTAATGCAATGGATGAGCAGTGAAATAAGCAACAGCAACCAACCTGAATGCAAAGTACTGGCAATCCTGAAACACACAGCCAGAATCAGATCAACCAAATCTCTTTCCATCCTAAGGAATCTTACAGGAAAAGGAGCAGTAAAATTGTAAGAACCTAAAGATGCAGAGGTCCACTGCTGACCAAGAAATTCAGTTCAAGGCAGACCTGATGCATCTAGAAACCCACTGCAATGAGACTTATCCTCACTAGACCTGCCCAATAGCTGACATATCAACATTCCCCCATAAACTAGCGAGGATCTACCAGAAAACTGGTAAGCTTAGGGGCTAAGGCTAAACAGGTGAAAGGCTGTGCCTTTATCAATGAACCCAAGGAATAGCCACTACCACAGAGGCCTGAACTCCCACTAGAGCAGATAATGAAAGGTAACTTTGGGGCCAACAGAAGCAGAGAAGGAGGGAGTGGGAGGGATTGGTGAAGGGAGAGGATATGCAAGAGGGAGCGGCAAAGAAAGGGGAGGTAGCAGGAGCTCTTGAAGAACACTTAACACTAAGCCTAGAAGTCTCCTACAGCAGAAGTGGAGGATCTCAACACTTATCTCAACTACTCATTATGTTTGTAAAACTAGAAAACGTTTTTAAAATAGTTGAAGATTAAGATTGTAACATAAGCATATTGAGTACTCATCCCAGTTTCCCTCCATCCCCCTCCCTCCCATTTTCCTCCCTTCCTTTCATTAGCCCATCCCACTCCTTCCTACCTTCCTGCCTGCCTGCTTCTATGGATTCCAGGGTTTCTTCTAGCTTGTCTACTCTTGTGGGAGTTCAGGCCTTTTGTGGCACACAAAATTGTCTCTCTTTGGGCCTCGCTACTAATATCATTTCCCTTCACTCATTCAACTTTAGTCCCCAAGATTTCCACTGTATGTTCTTATCTCTCTTTGAGTTCCTCTATAGTCCATGGGGCGTGTTGGTATGCCAGTTATTTTGCAGATCTGGTAAGGATAAGTCTCACTGCAGTGAGTTCCTAGATGCATCAGTCCTGCCTTGAATGGAATGTCTTGTTCAGCGGTGAACCTTCCTATCTTTAGGTTCTTAAAATCTCATGAACCCCTCTTCTGCAAAGTTTCCAAAGCCTTAGGATGGGGAGAGATTAGGTTGGCCTGATTCTGGTGAACCTGGCTGGCCATTTCTGTCCACTTCACGGTCCACGTCTACTTCTACTAGATTGCATCCTGTCAGGGTATTGAGATCCTCTACCTTTGTTGTAGAAGAAGACTTCTAGGCTGAGTGTTAAGTGTTCTTCAAGTTTATGGGTATAATAGCAGCTATTTACAGAGCACTTTGGTGAATTGTCTTTCTACCTATAGGTTCATAAGCTATTTTTCCCTGTTTATCTATTTCCTTTCCTTTTATAGGTTCTTGTTCTAGTTAACCGTAACAGGAATGTTTTCCATTCTGACAAGCTGGTATTGAATTCAATCAGAAAGCTGCCGTTTGTCACCTTGATACTCATGCCACTATTACAATGGTGGTCACCTGTTGCTGTGGTGATTTTTATTGCAATTTGCAGGTCTCATGAGTTGATGAAGTCTGTGATTATTTCACTCCCCCAGTAACTCTACAGTATTCCCTAGTACTGTGTAAGCTATCCAGCAAGGAGGAAATGCTCAGACAAGTTCCAATTGATGGATTTTGCCCATATTCTGTGATCCATATATGTTGCATCCTCACTAATAAGGTCTCAGAAAGCAACCAAGAGCAGTGGCAAAAGCCTATAATGTTTGGGGGCCTTTGAGATTCCTATGACCAACATTTTATCAGGAAGTGTCACATTCCTGTTACTTCTAGTATATGTTTGTCATTTTGTTCTAAGTGGATGAGCTCAGGACTTTTTTCCCCCTGTTTTCTTCACTCTACACTCCTCTGCATAGGGACTACTCATTCTTGTTCCTTTATTTAAAAGACATGTTTTTTATTACATATTACTAGCATAGGAGGTTCCTTTGGGGTTACTTTCCATAATCTAAGGGTTTTTTTTATAAATCCCTTTGTCCCTCCTATCTTCCATCCCCTTATTCCCTCCTATGTATTTTTCCCAATTATTCCTTCCCTCGCCCTACTTGTCATGGTATCCTATCCCCTATAAAAGTTTTCACCCTAACCATCCCTTTCCATTTTCCCACTCATAGTCCCTTCTAAATTTTCTGGCTCTTATAGTGATTCCAATCTAAATACATTGACAAGGATATCAGTGTTAGCATCCACATATAAGAGAGAACATGTGGTGCCTAACTTTTTGTGTCTGAGATACATTGCTCAATATTAAATTTTCCAGTTCCATCCATTTATCAGCAAATTCCTTAATTTCATCCTTTTTGATGACTGAATAATAATAAATTGTGTAGTGTATCACATTTTTATTATCCATTCCTCTGTTGATGGGCATATTGGCTAATTCCATTTTCTTGTTATTGTAAATAGAGCAGCAATGAACATAAATGAACATGTGTCTTTGTAATAAAATGCAGAGACTTTTGGGAATATTCCTAGAAGGGATGGGTCATATGGCAGTTCCATTTTTAACTTTCTGAGGAACCTCCATACTGATCTCCAAAGAGGCTATACTAGCTCACACTCCCACCAGCAGTGAATAAGTGTCCCTTTTTCCTCACAACCTCACCAGCATTGTGTTCTTGATCTTAGCCAGACTGACTGGGGCAAGATGATATCACAAGGTAGTTTTAATTTGCATTTCTCTGATAATCAGTGAAGTTGAGCATCTTTTAAGGTATTTGGTTTTGAGTGAAGTTCCTGTTTGGTTCCACGACCCATTTTTTAATTGGAGTCTTTGCTGTCTTGGTGTTTAGATTTTTGAGCTCTTTGTATAATCTGGAGATTAATCCATTGTCAGATTCATAGCTAGCAAAGATTTTTTCCCATTCTGTGGGTTGTCTTTTTGCACAATTAACAGTTTCTTTAGCATAACAAAATATATTTAATTTCATGCAGTCCTATTTATTGATTATTGGTCTTAGTTCCTGAGCATTTGTGGTTCTGTTCAGGAAATCTTTACCTAGGCCTATCAATTCAAGTGTGTTCCCTACTTTTTCTTCTAACAATTTCAGAGCTTCAGGTTTGATACAGAGATCTCTATTCCATTTTGAGTTGACTTTTGTGTAAAGAGAGAGGCAACAGCCAATTTTATTTTTCTACATGTAGATGTCCCATTTTCCCAACAACACTTGTTGAAGATGCTGTATTTTCCCCACAGTGCATGTTTGGCACCTTTATCAAAAAATCAAGTGGATGTATGTGTGGGAGTATATACCTGGGTTTTCTGTTCTAATCCATTGGTCAATATATCTATTTTGTGTCATTGCCAAGCTGTCTTTATTACTTTAGCCCTATAATAGTTTCTAATCCGGTATGCTGATACCTATAGCAGTATTCTCATTACCCAAAATTGTTTTGGCAATCATGGTTTTTTGTTCTTCCATATGAACTTTGAGATTGCTTTTTTCCAGTTCTGTGAACAATTGCACTGGGATTTTGATTGGAATTGCATTGAATTTGTATATTGCCTTGGATAAGATGGTCATTTTCACATTATTGATCCTACCAATTCATGAGCAAGGAGGGTCTTCTATTTCATAGTGTCTTCTTTAATTTCTTTCACCAATGTTTTATAGTTTTCATTGTATAGGACTTTTACTTTCTTGGTTAAACCTATTCCAAGGTGTTTTATTTTCTTTGTATCTGTAGTGAATGGGATTGACTCTCATTTCGTTTTTCAGCTTGTTTGTCTCTGGTATATAAGAAAGCTACTGATTTTTGTATGCTGATTTTGTAGCCTGTCACTTTACTGAAATTGTTTATTAATTTGAGTAGTTTCTTGGTGGAGTAATATATAGAATCATATCATCTTCAACTATGGATACTTTAACTTCTTCCTTACCTATCTGTATCCCTTTTTATCTCTTTCTCTTGCCTTATTGCTCTAGCTAGGACTTAAAGCACAATGTTAAGCAGGAGTGGTGACAGTGAACAGCTTTGTCTCGTTCCTGATTTCAAGTTGGAATACTTCAAGTTTTTCCCATCGTTTTAGAACGATGCTTGCTTTAGGCTTGTCATATATAGCCTTTATCAAATTGAGATATGTCCCTTGCATTCTGGTTTTCTCCAAAGCTTTTATCATGAAGGTATGTTGAATTTTGTTAAAGGCCTTTTCTGCATCCATTGAGAAGGTCATATGATTTTTGGTTTTGAGTCTGTTAATATGATGGATCACATTATTGATTTTTGTATGTTAAACTACCCTTGCATTCCTGGTATGACCCAATTTGATCATGATTTATGATCTTTTGGATATTTTTAGAACTCTATTTGTAGTATTTTATTGAAGATTTGTATCTGTGTTCATTAGTGAGATTGGCCTAAATAATTCTTTTTCTTTGATGTGTCTGTTTGGCGTTGGAGTCAGAGTAATATTGGCTTCATGGAAAGAGTTTGGGAGTATTCTTTCTTTTCCTGTTTTATGGAATAATTTGAAGAGCAGTGATAGGCCTCTGAAGGCCTGGTAGAATTCTGCACTGAATCCATTTGGTCATGGGCTTTTTTTAGTTAGAAGACTTGTAATTGCTATTCAATTTCATCTCTTATTATTGGCCTGCTTAATGTATTTATTTCATTTTGAATCAGTTTTGGTAGGTCACATGTGTTTAGGAATTCATCCATTTCCTTCAGATTGTTCAATTTAAGAGACTATAAATTTCCTCCCTGCCCGCCTTGGCAGCCCGGCCCGACCACACTTCCCAGTCCGCCGTCCCCAGGTGAGTCCGCCCAGCCCCCCAGATCCCCCGTGTCCCAGCGGCACCCAGGCTGCCTCCAGTTTTAGCCTGGGCCACACCCCGGGCCCCAGCCCCTTTCTTCCTCCTGCCTGCCTGTACGCCCAACTGGACAGGACTTGCTCACATTCCTCCATCCCTGGAGCTTGGGCGGGCCACTAAGCCAAGTCCCAGGTCAAGGTGAAGAATTCTGACATCAACATCAGTTTCTCTGCCTCTCTGGCCCACCCAGGACCCACACACGTGGGAGAGATTCTTCACATCCAGCCCAAAGATAAGTAAACCTTTTTTTCACCTTACTGATCCTTTCTAATATTAATCACTGTAGATTAACTTTTCCATACAGCCACCCCAAAAACATATACAACTCCAGGGAGTACACCACTCACTCTCACGTATCACTAAGATACTAAATTGTAAAAGTGCACTACATACTAATATTCACCCCCTGTCTACTTAACCCGACTTAACTGATGTACTAACAGCCTTATAGCCTCAACTAGGAAATAATAATAACAAAAGACAAACATACCCAACTCCAAGGAAAGCACTAATAATGACTGCCCAAGTGTAGTAATACCAACTAAACCAGTTCAGTCAAAAACACAAGGAAACTGAAAAGCCCTAGAGAAAACAACAATGCCCAAGTCAAAGTACAGATCCATGAGAAACAAAACCCAGGAAAACCAATCTCCCACCAAAAGAATTAACCCCTTAATGATGGATTCCAACCAGAACAAATTCACAGAAAACAGCCAAGAAAGCCAGACCCAAGACAACCACTTTCAAAGTATGATCATTACCATGATTAATACTATGAAAGAGGAAATCCAAGAGGAGTTAAACAACCACATCAACCACTTTGAACAGGAACACAACAGGCACTTGGAGGAGTTGAGAAAAACAATTCAAGAAACAAAAATAGGCATAGAGAAGTTAAAACAGTCTCAGGCAGAGTTTAAAATTGAACTAAAAGACAAGTTATCTACAACCCAAAGCTCAACAGAGAGTCTTATCAACAGAACTAATGAAGCAGAAAATAGAATTTCAGATCTTGAAGACCAGCTCAATGGAAGAGATTGTTAAAGCCAAAAAGATACTTGAGAGGAACATTCAAGAGATATGGGACACCCTGAAGAAGCCTAACATGTGCATTCATGGAATACCAGAGCAAGAATCCCAAAATACCACTCCTGAGGAAATTTTTCAAATTATCATAAATGAAAACTTCCCTCAACTGAACAATGAGAGGCCCATCCAAATACAAGAGGAATTTCGCACAACAAACAGATATGACCAAAACAGAAAATCGCCACGGCAAATAATAGTCAAAATACCCCACACTCAAGATAAAGAAAAGGTGCTGAGAGCTTCAAGAGAAAAAAAGCAAGTCATTTTTAAAGGCAAACCTATTAAAATAACAAATGACTTCTCAATGGAAACAGTAAAAGCAAGAAGAGCTTGGAGAGACATACTTCAAGTATTAAATGAGCAAAAATGCTAACCCAGACTGATATACCCGGCAAAACTATATGTCATGATCGAGGGAGAAAGAAAAATTTTCCAGCACAAAGACAACTGAAGGGATACATGTCTACCAAACCAGGCCTTCAAAAAATGCTAGAAATGATACGCAAACTTGAAGAAAAAAACAAGCATATCCAAGAGGAAGTATAATACCACCAAAACATAAATGTCAAACAATAAGCTTAAAAAATTCACTAAACATAAAAAATGTCCAGAATTAAAAATAATTTCTCCATTATAACATTAAATGTCAATGGTATTAACTCACCGATCAAGAGACACAGATTACAAATTTGGATTAAAAACCACAACCCATCAATCTGCTGCCTTCAGGAAACTCATCTCACCACAAAAAATAGGCACATCATAAAAATGAAAGGCTGGTCCAAAATTCTGCGAGCTATTGGAACCAGGAAACAGGCAGGCATAGCCATTATGCTGTCGGACAACGTGGACTTCAAACCAAAAAAAAATCATAAGAGACACAGATGGATACTATATTTTAGTCACAGGTACAATTCACCAGGAAGACTTCACAATACTGAACATATATGCACCCAATACGGGCCCCTCCACATTCATTAAGAAAATCCTACAGCGTATACAGTGCCCCAAATGATAATTCTTGGAGATTTCAACACTGCCCTCTCAACATGGGATAGATCAACAGGTCAAAAGTTTAACAGAGACACTTTAGAACTTAATCAAACCCTTAAAGAAATGGACCTTACAGATCTCTATTGAACTTTTCATCCAAACACCAAAGAATACACATTTTTCTCAGCAGCACACGGAACTTTCTCCAAAATAGATCACATATTGGGCCACAAAACGAATCTCCACATATATAGGAAAGTTGAAATTCTAACCTGTGCCCTATCAGACCACCACGGCCTAAAGCTGGACATTCACAACACATCAAACAAGAGAAAATACACTAACTCCTGGAAACTTAACACTATGATGCTGAATGAGAACTGGATTCAGGAAGAAATTAAAAAGGAAATACAAGATTTCCTGAAAGCGAATGATAATGAAAGTACAACTTACCAAAATCTCTGGGACACAATGAAGGCTGTTCTAAGAGGTAAGTTCATAGCTCTTAATGCCTACATCAAAAAAATGGAAACATCAGAAATAAACAACTTAACAATGCAGCTTAAAGCTTTAGAGAAACTAGAGCAATCTGATCCCAAAAGTAGTAGAAGAGAGGAGATTAACAAAATAAGGGGAGAAATATCTGAAATCGAGATTAAGAAAACAATAGAAAAAATCAACCAGTCAAAAAGCTGGTTCTTTGAAAAAATGAATAAGATTGATACACCCCTAGCTAAATTAACCAAAAGCAGGAGAGAGAAAACCCAAATTAACAAAATCAGAAGTGAACATGGAGTTATCACTACTGATACCCAAGAAATCCAGAGAATTATAACATCATATTTCAAAAATTTATACTCTGTGAACTTTGACAGCACAAAAGATATGGATGAATTTCTAAATAAACACAACTTACCTAAATTGAATCAGGAAGTTGTGAATTATTTAAATAGTCCTATAACATATAAGGAAACTGAGGAAGTAATCTCGAATCTTCCCACCAAAAAATGTCTTGGACCAGATGGATTCAGCACAGAGTTCTACCAGACATTTAAGAAGTTAATAACACCAATACTCCTTAAACTGTTCCATCAAATAGCAAAGGAAGGAACACTACCAAATTCCTTCTATGAAGCTAATATATCTTAATCCCAAAACCTAATAAAGATACATTTAAAAAAGAAAACTATAGGCTGATCTCTCTGATGAACACAGACCAAGTAGGCTTCATCCCCGGCACACAAGGTTGGTTCAACATACGCAAATCAATAAATGTAATTCATCATGTAAACCAGTCCAAAGTCCAAGACCACATGATACTTTCGATAAATGCAGAAAAAGCTTTTGACAAGATCCAACAGCCTCTTTTGATCAAAACGCTAGAGACAGTAGGAATGGAAGGAACCTTTATCAATATAATAAAAGCTGTATACAAGCCCACAGCAAGGATTATGCTCAATGGGGAAAACTTGAAGCATTCCCACTTCGATCAGGAACTAGACAAGGCTGTCCACTCTCACTTCTATTCAATATTGTACTTGAAGTCTTAGCTGAAGCCATAAGACAAGAAAGGGACATAAGAGGATTCAAATCGGCAAGGAAGAAGTCAAGCTATCTCTATTTGCAGACGACATGATCTTATACCTGAGTGATCCCAAAAACCACCAGGAAGCTCCTGGAACTAATTGAGAAGTTCAGCAGGGTGGCAGGATACAAAATAAATGTGCAAAAATCAGAGGCCTTCCTATATGCCCAGAATGAAAGAAGTGAAAAAGCCTTGAGAGAAACCATCCCATTTACTATAGCCCCTAAAAAAATGAAATACCTTGGTATAAAACTAACCAAGGAGGTAAAAGACCTTTACAATGAGAACTTTAAAACCCTAAAGAAAGAAATAGCAGAAGACACCAGAAGGTGGAAAGACCTCCCATGTTCCTGGATTGGCAGAATCAACATCGTAAAAATAACCATCCTACCAAAGGCAATATACAAATTCAATGCTATACCAATTAAAATCCCAAAGCAATTCTTCAAAGAAGTTGACCAAACAATCTCAAAATGTATATGGAGGCACAAAGACTCAGGATAGCAAAGACAATCCTGAGTAACAAAAAGGATAGGGAACTCCCTTGAGCTGATTGGGCTAGGCCAACAGTTCCTAAACAGACATCCAATGGCACAGTCACTGCTACCAACTCTCAACAGTTGGGATCTTGTGAAATTAAAGAGCTTCTGTTCAGATAAAGAGATTGTCACACGAGCTCAAAGGCAACCCACAAAATGGGAGAAAATCTTCATTAACCACATATCTGATAAAGCTCTACTGTCCAGAGTGCACAAAGAACTTAGAAAATTAAACACTAAGGAAACCAATGGCCCAATTAAAAAATGGGCCCTGGAACTTAAAAGACATTTTACCAGGGATGAAATTAAAATGTCTAACAAATATCTTCAAAAAATGCTCCACTTCTTTAGCCATCAGGGAAATGCAAATCAAAACTTCCCTGAGATATCATCTCACCCTGGTCAGGATGGCAAAAATCCACAATACAAACAACAACAAATGCTGGAGAGGATGTGGAGAGAGGGGAACTCTTCTACATTGCTGGTGGGAATACAAACTTGTACAGCCACTCTGGAGAGCCGTCTGGAGATTCTTAAAGAAATTAAAGATTGAAATGCCATATGACTCTGCTATTCCACATTGGGGAATAGCCCCCCATACAGCTTGTGTTCACCTCGATAACACAAGCACGACCATGTTCATAGCAGCACTGTTTACAATAGCAAAGTCATGGAATCAACCCAAATGTCCAACAGTTGACGAGTGGATAAGGAAACAGTGGTACATCTATATAATGGAGTATTACTCAGCCATCAAAAATGATCAATTACTGGAATTTTCCAGGAAATGGATGTCATTAGAAACAATTATATTAAGTGAAGTATCCCAGACACAGAAAATTAAGCACCATATGCACTCCCTAATAGGTGGCTCCTAGTACCAAACCCACCCAGCCCACCTTGAGACACTCATAGGTAAATCTATGTATTACCTACAGTAATTGCAAGGATTATGAACAGGAGGGATGGGGTTGGAGGGCCATACCAGAAACAAGGAGAGAAGTGACCATGTTACAGTAGAGAAAATAGGCATCCATCAAGGACTGCAAGTAAGAAATGTGACACCTGGTTAAGTTCACAGATGTTCCCTGATCATTTACAACTAAGGGGGTATGATCTCACCACAATGGGAGGGCATATAGTCTGGCAGATAGAAAGTAACCATTATGCAAATGGGTGATTGATCCCTCCCTCACTGAGGTTTCCTACTTTTATTACATCTACCCTTGAATGTGCTCTTATAATAAGACTCCAGTTTAACAGCTTTTTGTCTCTGGCCAGGGGGTGATATACAGTGCCCAGCAGGATGGAGTGAAGGGCATTGCAGGAGCAGCAAAACTGCAAAAGAAAATTAACAAACCACAGTCCAGAACTTCAGAGACTCTATATCAACCACCTAGAACTAGGCCAGACTAATCTCTCCCCATCCTGAAGCTCAGGGAAATTTGCGGAAGAGGGGGCGGTAAGACTGTAAGAGCACAAGGATGGGAAGAGCAATGATTTGCAAGATACTCCACACTAGTTAGCGCTGAAGCAATCATAATTGGACTTTGCATGCTCTGCGCAATGTCCAACACACTAGTGACCTCACAAAGTCTAGCATCTGCTAAAGGCACCAAGATCCTTGGAGGCAAGGGATTGGCAGCCACAGCAGCATTCCTATGCTCAAGGGGAACACGGGAAAGTGTTCAGGGAAATGCCACTGGGTCCTTGTATGTCATCTGAGAGGAGGGCCCAGAGGAGAGTCAGGCATGCACAAGAAAGGACTCTCGGTCAGCCCACAGGGACCCGGTTCCGACTCCCACCATCCAGCTGGAGCTCCGCGCGGGGCCGAGGGACGAGGAGGACCTCCCCCTGCGCCCGGGCTCTGCCCCAGCTGCCCTCGGGTTAAATAGCTCCACGCCGACTCCCCCATCCTCACTTTACACCCCACCCTCCTCCGCGGGTCTGGAAGCGGGCGCGGTCCAGCCGGGCCTCACCCCGCGACCTAGGTTAGTCTCCGCCGGCACCCGCCCACCAGGACCCCAGGCCAAATAATTCAGTTTAGTGAAATTGTGAGATCTTAAGACTTAAAATGACAATGCCAAAGTCAAAGTGCAAATCCATGAGAAGCAACACTCAAGTAAACAAATTTCCCACTGAAGAAATTAATCCCATAATGTTAGACTCCAACAAGAACAAACCCACGGAAAAAGGCCAAGAAAGCCTAACCCAGGATAACGACTTTCAAAATATGATCATTACCATGTTCAATACTATGAAAGAGGAAATCTGGGAGGAATTACATAATCGAATCAATCGCTTTGAGAGGAACACAACAGACATCTGGAGGAGTTGAGAAAAACAGTGCAAGAAACAAAAAGTGGCATAGAGCAGTTAAAACAAACTCAACCAGAGTTTAAAACTGAGCTAAAAGACAAGTTATCTTCAACCCAGAATGCCACAGAGAGTCTTATCAACAGAACTAACGAAGCAGAAAACAGAATTTCAGACCTTGAAGATAAAGTGGGAGTACTAACCAGCTCAATGGAAGAGGTTGTAAAAGCCAAAAAGATACTTGAGAGAAATATCCAAGAGATATGGGACACCCTGAAGAAGCCTAACATGCGTATTGATGGAATACCAGAGCAAGAATCTCAAAATACCACCCCTGAGGAAATTTTTCAAACGATCATCAAGGAAAACTTTCCTCATCTAAAAAAAGAGAGGCCCATCCATATACAAGAGGCATTCCGCACCCCAAACAGATACGACCAAAACAGAAGCACGCCACGGCAAATAATAGTCAAAACACTTCACATTCAAGATAAAGAACTGGTGCTGAGAGCTTCAAGGGAGAAAAAACAAGTCACTTTTAAAGGTAAACCTACTAAAATAACAAATGACTTCTCAGTCGAAACAGTAAAAGCAAGAAGAGCTTGGAGAGACATACTTCAAGCATTGAATGAGCAAAAATGTCAACCCAGGCTGATTTACCCTGCAAAACTATCAATCATGATTGAGGGAGAAAGAAAAATTTTCCAGCACAAAGACAACTTGAAGGGATACATGTCCACCAAACCAGGCCTTCAAAAAATGCTAGAAATGATACTCAAGCGTGAAGAAAAAAACAGGCATATCCAGGAGAATAGAAGGCAAGTATAACACCATTAAAAGCGAAGCAATATACTTATAAAAGCTACTAAACATAATAAATGTCTGGAAATAACAATAGTTTCTCCACTATAACACTAAATGTTAATGGAATTAATTCACCGATCAAGAGACACAGATTACAAACTTGGATTAAAAATCACAATCCATCAATCTGCTGCCTGCAGGAAACCCATCTCACCACAAAAGATAGGCACGCTCTAAAAATAAAAGGCTGGTCAACAATTCTACAAGCAAATGGAAGCAGAAAACAGGCAGGGGTAGCCATTATGCTATCAGACAAAGTGGACTTCAAACCAAAGAAAATTATAAGAGACACGGATGGATGCTACATTTTAGTCACAGGTACAATTCAGCAGGAAGACTTCACAATACTGAACATATATGCACCCAATATGGGCCCCTCCACATTCATTAAGAAAACCCTACAATGTCTAAAGCAAGAAATCAACCCCCAAACAATAATTCTTGGGGACTTCAACACCGCCCTCTCAACATGGGGATAGATCAACAGGTCAAAAGCTTAACAGAGACACTTTGGAACTTAATCAAACCCTGAAAGAAATGGACCTTACAGATCTCTATCGAACTTTTCACCCACGCACCAAAGAATACACATTTTTCTCAGCAGCACACGGAACTTTCTCCAAAATAGATCACATATTGGGCCACAAAATGAATCTACACATATACAAGAAAGTTGAAATTCTAACCTGTGCCCTATCAGACCACCACGGCCTAAAGCTGGACATCCACAACACATCAAACAAGAGAAAATACACTAACTCCTGGAAACTTAACACTATGATGCTGAATGAGAACTGGATTCAGGAAGAAATTAAAAAGGAAATACAAGATTTCCTGAAAGCGAATGATAATGAAAGTACAACTTACCAAAATCTCTGGGACACAATGAAGGCTGTTCTAAGAGGTAAGTTCATAGCTCTTAATGCCTACATCAAAAAAATGGAAACATCAGAAATAAACAACTTAACAATGCAGCTTAAAGCTTTAGAGAAACTAGAGCAATCTGATCCCAAAAGTAGTAGAAGAGAGGAGATTAGCAAAATAAGGGGAGAAATATCTGAAATCGAGATTAAGAAAACAATAGAAAAAATCAACCAGTCAAAAAGCTGGTTCTTTGAAAAAATCAATAAGACTGATACACCCCTAGCTAAATTAACCAAAAGCAAGAGAGAGAAAACCCAAATTAACAAAATTAGAAATGAACATGGAGTTATCACTACGGATACCCAAGAAATCCAGAGAATTACAACATCATATTTCAAAAACTTATACGCTGTGAAGTTTGACAACACAAAAGAGATGGATGAATTTCTAAGTAAACACAACTTACCTAAATTGAATCAGGAAGTTGTGAATTATTTAAATAGTCCTATAACATATAAGGAAATTAAGGAAGTAATCTCAAATCTTCCCACCAAAAAATGTCCTGGACCAGATGGATTCAATACAGAGTTCTACCAGACATTTAAGGAGTTAGTAACACCAATACTCCTTAAACTGTTCCATCAAATAGCAAAGGAAGGAACACTACCAAATTCCTTCTATGAAGCAAATATTGTTTTAATCCCAAAACCTAATAAAGATTCACTTAAAAAAGAAAACTATAGGCCGATCTCCCTGATGAACACAGACGCAAAGATTCTCAACAAAGTCTTAGCAAATCGGATTCAAAAACATATTAAAAAGATCATTCACGGGGACCAAGTAGGCTTCATCCCCGGCACACAAGGTTGGTTCAACATACGCAAATCAATAAATGTAATTCATCATGTAAACCAGTCCAAAGTCCAAGACCACATGATACTCTCGATAGATGCAGAAAAAGCTTTTGACAAGATCCAACAGCCTTTTATGATCAAAATGCTAGAGACAGTAGGAATGGAAGGAACCTTTATCAATATAATAAAAGCTATATACAACAAGCCCACAGCAAGGATTATGCTCAATGGGGAACAATTGGAAGCATTCCCACTTCGATCAGGAACTAGACAAGGCTGTCCACTCTCACCACTTCTATTCAATATTGTACTTGAAGTCTTAGCTGAAGCCATAAGACAAGAAAGGGACATAAGAGGGATTCAAATCGGCAAGGAAGAAGTCAAGCTATCCCTATTTGCAGATGACATGATCTTATACCTGAGGGATCCCAAAAACTCCACCAGGAAGCTCCTGGAACTAATTGAGAAGTTCAGCAGGGTGGCAGGATACAAAATAAATGTGCAAAAATCAGAGGCCTTCCTATATGCCCAGAATGAAAGAAGTGAAAAAGCCTTGAGAGAAACCATCCCATTTACTATAGCCCCTAAAAAAATGAAATACCTTGGTATAAACCTAACTAAGGAGGTAAAAGACCCTTACAATGAAAACTTTAAAACCCTAAAGAAAGAAATAGCAGAAGACACCAGAAGGTGGAAAGACCTCCCATGTTCCTGGATTGGCAGAATCCTGGATTGACCATCCTACCAAAGGCAATATACAGATTCAATGCTATACCAATCAAAATCCCAAAGCAATTCTTCAAAGAAGTTGACCAAACAATCTCAAAGTTCATATGGAGGCACAAAAGACCCAGGATAGCAAAGACAATCCTGAGTAACAAAAACACTGCTGGAGGTATTACCATACCAAATCTAAGTCTATACTACAAATCCATAGTTATAAAAACAGCCTGGTACTGGCTCCAAAATAGACACTCAGATCAATGGATAAGGATTGAAGACCCAGATATACGCCCACAAAGTTACAGCCATTTGGTCTTTGACAAAGGGGCCCAAAGAATCCAATGGAAAAAGAACAGCATCTTCAACAAATGGTGCTGGCAAAACTGGATCTCCACATGCAGAAGATTAAAGCTGGACCTGTACTTGTCACCATGTACAAGACTTAATTCCAAATGGATCAAGGCCCTTGATATCAGGCCAGAGACTATAAAAACCATAGTTGAAAGGATAGGGAACTCCCTTGAGCTGATTGGGCTAGGCCAACAGTTCCTAAACAGACATCCAATGGCACAGTCACTGCTACCAACTCTCAACAGTTGGGATCTTGTGAAATTAAACAGCTTCTGTTCAGACAAAGAGATTATAACACGAGCTCAAAGGCAACCCACAGAATGGGAGAAAATCTTCACTAACCACACATCTGATAGAACTCTGCTGTCCAGAGTGCACAAAGAACTTAGAAAACTAAACACCAAGGAAACCAATGGCCCAATTAAAAAATGGGCCCTGGAACTTAAAAGAAACTTTACCAGGGATGAAATTAAAATGTCTAACAAATATCTGAAAAAATGCTCCACTTCCTTAGCCATCAGGGAAATGCAAATCAAAACTTCCCTGAGATATCATCTCACCCCGGTCAGGATGGCAAAAATCCACAATACAAACAACAACAAATGTTGGAGAGGATGTGGAGAGAGGGAACTCTCCTACATTACTGGTGGGAATGCAGGCTCATACAGTCACTCTGGCGAGCCGTCTGGAGATTCTTAAAGAAATTAAAGATTGAAATGCCATATGACCCTGCTATTCCACTTTTGGGAATAACCTCCCATACAGCAGAGGTTCACCTCGATAGCACAAGCACGACCATGTTCATAGCAGCACTGTTCACAATAGCAAAGTCATGGAATCAGCCCAAATGTCCAACAGTTGACCAGTGGATAAGGAAACAGTGGTACATCTATACAATGGAGTACTACTCAGCCATCAAAAATGATGAATTACTGGAATTTGCCGGGAAATGGATGTCATTAGAAACAATTATATTAAGTGAAGTATCACAGACCCAGAAAATTGAGCGCCATATGTACTCCCTAATAGGTGGCTCCTAGTACCAAACCCACCCAGCCGACCTAGAGACAGTAATTCCAAGGATTATGAACAGGAGGGATGGGGTAGGAGGGCCACACCAGAAACAAGGAGAGAAGGGACCATGTTACAGCAGGGAAAATAGGCCTCCACCAAGGACCCAAATAAGTAATGAGACATCTGATTAAGTTCACAGACTTTTGTTCCTGATCATTTACTACTGAGGGGGTGTGATCTCACCAGAAGAGGAGGGCATATAGTCTGGCAGATAAAAAGTAACCATTTTGCAAATGGGTGATAGACCCCTCCCTTACTATGGTTTCCCACTTTTATTACATCTACCTTTGAATGTGCTTTTATCACAAGACTCTAACAGCTTTTTGTCTCTGGCCAGGGGGTAACATACAATGCCCACCAGGATGGAGTGAAGGGCATTGCAGGAGCAGCAAAACTGCAAAAGAAAATCAACAAACCACAATCCAGAACTTCAGAGACTCTATATCAACCACCTAGAACTAGGCCAGCTTAGTCTCTCCCCATCTTGAAGCTCAGGGAAATTTGCGAAAGAGGGGGCGGTAAGAGTGTAAGAGCAAAAGGATGGGAGGAGCAATGATATGTAAGATACTCTATACTAGTTAGGGCTGAAGCAATCATAATTGGACTTTGCATGCCCTGCGCATTGTCCAACACACTGTTGACCTCACAAAGTCTAGCATCTGCTAAAAGCACCAAGATGCTTGGAGGCAAAGGATTGGCAGCCACAGCAGTGTTCCTATACCTAAGGGGAACACGGGAAAGGGTTCAGGGAAAGGCCACTGGGTCCTTGTATGTCATGGGAGAGGACGGCCCAGAGGAGAGTCAGGGATGCACATTAAAGGACTCTCTGGAATTGGGGCGGGAGGCACTGGGGAATGGGGAGGTAGAGGGGTGTGGAGGGGGAGCAGGGGGTCCAGGGGGAGGAGGAGGGAGGGAGGGAACTGGTGTACCTAATAAGTTTGTATGAACTGGAATTAAAAAAAAAAAAGAAAGGACTCTCTGGGATTTGGGGCCGGAGGCACTGGGGGATGGGGAGGGAGGGGTGAGGGGAGGGGGAGCAGGGGCTTCGGGGGGAGGAGGAGGGAGGGAGGGAACCAGTGTACCTATTAAGTTTGTATGAGCAGAAATAATAATAAAAAAATTAGATTCAAAAACTAACCACCAAATTCAAAAATTAGAAAAAAAAAAAAAAAGAAATTAAAGATTGAAATGCCATATGACCCTGCTATTCCACTTTGGGGAATAACCCCCCATACAGCAAAAATTCACCTCAATATCACAAGCATGACCATGTTCATAGCAGCACTGTTTACAATAGGAAAGTCATGGAATCAACCCAAATGTCCATCAGTTCACGAGTGGATAAGAAAACTGTGGTACATCTATACAATGGAGTACTACTCAGCCATCAAAAATGATGAATTACTGGAATTTGCCAGGAAATGGATGTTATTAGAAACAAATATATTAAGTGAAGTATCCCAGACACAGAAAATTAAGCGCCGTATGTACTCCCTAATAGGTGGCTCCTAGTACCAAACCCACCCAGCCCACCTAGAGACACTCAAAGATAAATCTCTGTTATACCTACAGTAATTGCAAGGATTATGAACAGGAGGGATGGGGTAGGAGGGCCACATCAGAAACAAGGAGAGAGGGGACCACGTTATAGCAGAGAAAATAGGCCACCATCAAGGACTGCAAGTAAGTAATGAGACATCTGATTAAGTTCACAGACTTTCCTTCCCGATCATTTGCAACTGATGGGGTATGATCTTACCAGAAGGGAAGGGCATATAGTCTGGCAGATAGAAAGTAACCATTTTGCAAATGGGTGATTGACCCCTCCCTCACTGAGGTTTCCTACTTTTATTACATCTACCCTTGAATATACTCTTATAACAAGACTCTAATTTAACAGGTCTTTATCTCTGGCCAGGGGGTGACATCCAATACCCCTCAGGATGGAACCAAGGGCATTGCAGGAACAGCAAAACTGAAAAAAAAATCAACAAACCATAATTCAGAACATCAGAGACTCTATATCAACCACCTGGAATCAGGCCTGCCTAATCTCTCCCCATCCTAAAGCTCAGGGAAATTTGCGGAAGAGGGGGCGGTAAGATTGTAAGAGCACAAGGATGGGAGGAGTAATGATATGCAAGATACTCCACACAAGTTAGGGCCAAAGCATTCATAATTGGACTTTGCATGCCCTGCATAATGTCCAACACACTACTGACCCCACAAAGTCTAGCATTTGCTAAAGGCACTAGGATTCTTGGAGGCAAGGAATTGACAGCCACAGTAGGGTTCTGGGAAATGCCACTGCGTCCTTGCACCTCATGGGAGAGGAGGACTCAGAGGAGCGTTTGGCATGCATATTAAAGTATGGTCCAGGAAGGGGAGGGGGAGGCACTGGGAGATGGGGAGAGACAGGGGAGGGGAGGAGGGCACAAGGGGTGAAAGGGTGGAGGGAGGGAGGGGACCAGTGTACCTGTTAAGTTTGTATGAGTGGAAAAAAATGTGTTTAGTTTAGTTTCCATGAGTTTGTGTGGTTTCCATTGTTTCTTCTGTTTTATATGTCTATCTTTATTCCACGATGGTCAGATATTATGCAATGAAGTTTGCTGTGTGTCCTAGCATATGCTCTATTTTCAAGAATGTTCCATGGGCTGCTGAGTAGTGTTGTTTAATGAATTTGGATGTGCCCATGTTTGGTGCATATATGTTTAAGATTGTAAGATCTTGCTGAAATTTTCCCTTAACTAAGATGTAGTATCAATTTGTGTCACTTATGCTTTTAGTTTTTTTCCTCTTTCCATTTGATTGAAGTACTTTTGACCATCCTTTCACCTTGAGAAAGTGTTTATCTTTCGAGGTGAAATGTGTTTCTTGGAGGCAGAGACTTGATGGGTCATGATGATTGACCCAAGTTATAAGCTTGTCTCTTGACTGGGAAGTTGAGCACATTGACATTTAAAGTTATCATTGAAAAGTGTTTAATGGTTCTTGACATTTTGTGGATCTTGTGGTGTTTGCCTTTTCTAGTCTTTCATTCATCTCTTGTGCTGATATTATTTATTCTCTTCTCTTCCATCTTGAACATTTCTCCCGTACTCTCTGTAGGCACTGCTTAGTGGCCATATAGTCTTCTGTCATGGAACATTTTTCTTTCACCTTCTATTATGACTAACAATTTTGCTGGATATAAAAATCTGTGTTGGCATTTGTGTTTATTCAGAATTTGTATTGTGTCTCTCTCCAAGCATTTTGGCTTGTACCAATTTGTACTGAGAAGTCAGTTGTTATTTTGATGGGTTTGCCTCTATATGTGACATGTTCTATCTTGCAGCTCTTAAAATCTTGTCTTTAATGTGTATATTTGCTGTGCAGCCTATATGTGTATAATGTGTATATTTGCTGTGCAGCCTATATGTGTATAATGTGTATATTTGCTGTGCAGTTGTAGGATATTGCTTTTTTGTTCTATTTGGTGTTCTGTATGCAACTTGAATCAGGATGAGTATCTCTTTTTTTAGGTCAGGGAAATTTTCCTCTATTATTTCACTGGTTATACATAGTGGATCTTCCTCTTCCGTGTCTGTTTCTAGGATACCCATGAGTTTCCCAGAGTTCCTATACATTTCATTCAAGTGTGTCTTTCGGTTTATCAGTTTTCTCTCATTGACTTGTGAGCCTCTTCTATCTCATCTTCCAGTTTCTGAGACTCTGTCTTCTACATGATCAGTTCTATTTTCTGAGACTCTACTGAATTTTTTTATTTCACCATGTTTAGATTTTTTAATTCCAGTGTTGTTTCAGTCTGGCCTTTGTTTTCAATATTTCTATGTTTGTTTGGGATTTTTTTCAGTGTTTCTAAATCTGTTTTCAGGCTCTCTGTTTTCATTTTATTTGTATCTTGTTTGTGTTTTCTTGACGTTCCTGAATTTGTTGTGCTCTTGAAATGTATTTAGGCATTCATCTATGTTCTCCTGGAGCTGTTTGAACACATGATCAATCTTTGAAATTCATTATCTTGGTTATTGTTCTTTTGGATACCTTCCAATGGGCTATCCTCTGTGCGATCTAAAGACTTGGATTTGATGATCCTGAGGGGGGACATGTTTCTTGGATTCTTGTGTTTTTTCTGTTTTTCCTGTGAGATGTTGGCATTTTTAGGATAAGTAGATGTTGATCGCAGTTTTATTTGAAGTCCCTCAGGGATGCTATTTTTCAGCACTTAGATGATACTAACAGTGTCTAAGTTTTTCTTTGTGTTAGGTAACAAGTGTTTGCGATTCTAGTGTTCTTTGGCTGTAGAACTGTGTTGATGCTTCTCAGGCAGGTCTTCTAAAGTGACTATTATGCTGTCTTCCCGAGGCCTTTTCTCTCTATATTCTGAAGGTTGGTGTTGTATGAAGTCTTCTAATTGCACTTATTTCTTATATGTGTGTAATTATGGAAGGGTGAGAAGAGAGGTGCCAGCACAGGCAACCCAGGAGCTCAAGTTACAGAGAAGAAGCCCTCCAGCCTGCTACCCAGGGACGAGCTCGCCCAAACTAGTCACTCAGAAAACCCAGGGGCTCAGGTTCCAGAGAGGAAGCCCAAGAAGCATTTTGTAAAAAATTCTGATGAATATTAATATCAACACAAAAGAAGTTAAAAACACACTGACATTTTCAAATGTTACACAACTATAAAATTTCTATTATATTTGTTGAACTTATTTAAAAGTTCTGTCAGCTGTCGTGGACAGAACAAGAATCCCTCTAAAAATGTGCATGCCCTAATTCCCAAATCCTGCGACTATGCTATGGTACATGGAAAGAGTAATCAAAGTTGAAGTAGGAATTAAGGATGCTCTAATCATCAGGCTTTGAAACAGGAAAACAATCTGGATCTTATGTGTGAGTTCAAATAATATCCAGGGTCTTTATGTGGAAGTAGAGAGCATAGAGCAGTTAAAGCCAGAAAAAGATTGAACTATGAGAAATGTAGTTTCCAACTCCCTCCCCCCCTTTTGAATATTGAGGGGCCCTGGTCTTAGAAATGAATTCAGGCCCTGGAACTGGGCTAGAAATATGAACAAATTATTTTCCCAAGAAAGGAACACAGAACAGTCAATACCTTGATTTTAGTTCATGGAAGTCCTTTTGGATTTCCAGCCCACAAAACTGTGAGCTTAGAAAGTTATGTTGTTTTAAGATGCTAAGTGTCCATTAATCTGTTAAAGAAGCAGTAGAAAACTAATGTATTAGCTTTCATTAAATTAAAGATTTGTCTATTTTCTAGGTAGTATTTAAGCTACCACTCTAGTAGTAAAATAGATACAAGTCAATGTAGAAACAGCTCAAAATACTAACTTTTAAACTAATAACAAATCGCACCAAAATTTACCCTGTTAATCAGTTAGATATAGATATCAATTTGATGATTTAAGACTGAGGCTTTGGGTACATTTGTGAAGAATTATTACTTGAGGCAAGTCTAGAGCCAGCCTGTGGGAGATTATTTAATTGATGAAGAAGACTCCTCCATGATGAGTGGGGTCATTCCCTTGGCAGTTGGTTAATATAAAGAGAGTTACTTCAGTAATTTGGCATATGCCAGCATGTTTTGGCAGACTTAGAGACTGGAAAATGAAAAAGTTAGCCCCTCACTCAGCAACTCCTGTGGATATCATGTGGTTAGTTCCCTTGGCTTCGGCTATTGGTATGAACTTCCCTGCCATGTGGATGAATTGTAACCCAGAATCATAAGCAAGATAAACTCCTTGTTCCCCTAAGTTATTTGGCCCTACATTTATCAGCAATGTGAAGAGATGTGGGATAAGTAATTTGCCAAATGTTTTACCATCACTTGATTGGCTTCTTGGCAAAACCACAGAACTACAATTCCAACTTTATTTGCCTTTCTTTTTCCCAGAATTTAGCAGCACCACAAATGTTCACTTCCTAAAACACCAATAGCTATAATGAATAAAATGTCAAGATACTAAGAGAGGGTCAAGAGAAGGGAAAATAAAGGATATAGGAACAGGGTCCACGAAATAGCCTGAGCACCTCCTCTTAAGCCTGGATGGACCCCCAGAGCCCACATGATAGAAAAAGAAAATCTGACTTCTGAAAGTTGTCCTTTGATCTCCACCCAAGGGCCAGGGCATGGATCTCTCTCTCTCTCTCTCTCTCTCTCTCTCTCTCTCTTTCTCTCTCTCTCTCTCTCTCTCTCTCTCTCTCTCTGATGGAATGGACAGGTGATGATAGATGGGAAGAACAGAAGTTGAGGACACCCTATCTGAAGTAGGGGCTCACCACTTCTTCCACCCCAGCACCCCGTCCCAGCTCCGGGCCACCTTCCCAGGGAGGGGGGCCATCAGCGACAACATCTGAGGGTGGGCTTACCGAGAAGTCCCTTGGGGAGGCCGAGGACCCTCCTGTGATGGGCGACGTCAGCCCTTGGCCTCCACTTCCCGTGGGCGCAGCCCGCGCTTCCCCACGCCGCCGTCTGCCGGGAGAGAGGTGACTTGGGGGTCCTCCTACTCGTCAGCTGTCCTGAGAAGCCCCTCTGCGCCGGCCCTTGCTCCTCCCCACTTCCCGCTGCCCTGTGACGCGGGAAGCATGGAGACTCCGTCCAGGTCACCTTCCTCGGTGAGAAAATGTGCAGACTCTGACCCCACCACTCCTGGGAGCCACCGGAAGTGTGCCCCAAATCTCTGTTGCAGTACCTGGGTCCCCACTCCAGTTTAGAGGCAGCGCCTGCAGACGTTGCGAGGCCATCGGAGGCAGGGAGCCGAAGGACACTCGGGCCAAGTGCCTGTGGCCCTCTGAGTTGGGGGCTGCAACCCCTCGGTGACCTCTCAGGCGGTGTCACAGGGACAAAGGATTTCATGTTTGGCTTACGATTGTCCAGTTACAGTTCTTACTGCAGCTTGGCAGGAGAGCTCATGCTCGCTCCAGGGGTGGGGAGACCGGCCACACCCTATCCACAGGACCGCGGGGAGAGGGGCGAACCTCACTTGCCCACCAGCATGTCAGGTAACGCCAACTCCCTGAATCAGTTACCCCTACCCATCGCGGTGGATCAGACAACCTGCAGGCTTGCTGCGGGTTTAACTACTAATTCTTTACACATGTGCCCAGAACTGACTCTTGAATTGTCAAGTTAGCTATGCCTGTAGCTATTGTTCACAAGTAAGGGGGTCTTTGCTGTGCTCTATTTATAACTTTACTGCAGGGTTTGTATTAGATGAATCACAAATCCCAACCACCCAATTCAAGTTCTACGAGGTATTGCCCTTTGAGGTGGGGACATCAAGATTTCAAACCCAACTCCCTGTATCCACCCGAGGAAGCTCCCAAGTCAATACTTTATTTAGCCCCAACTCCTGGTCACCATCTGAGCTTGGGACATCCACTTATACCAAGGTGCCCGTCTCTATCTCAAGTAAAATATCACAGATTTTTTTCAGGTTCCATCTCCCAGTTGCTATCTGAGGTACCCAGATACAATTCATTTTATATCTGACAAAGATGCCAGAAATATCCACTTGAAAATGGCAAACTTCTTCAAAAACGGTTCTGGGAAAATTGGTATCTACATGTGAAAGGATGAGACTTGATCTTTACCTTGCAACCTGCACAAAAATCAGTTCCAAATGGACCAAGAACCTCGACATTATATATGTGGTGAAATTGTGAAAGAATAATTGTGTGTGTGTGTGTGTGTGTGTGTGTGTGTGTATAAGAGGGCACTTGAGTGTGTGTCTGTGGAGGCCCAAGGGTGTTATCCGGAGCTATTCTGGATTTCTCTATCTCCTTATTGCTTTGCTCTGGGGCTTCTCAGGCTCTGTCTTCCAGGTCCAGAATGGCAACAACCCAGTCCAACATTTTTTACATGGGCCCAGGGAATCTGAACTCAGGTCTTTTTGTTTGTGACACAAAGGCTTTAACCCCTAGACCATCTCCCTAGCTCAAGAATAAAAATTTTAAAAGGAGAAAACAAAGAATGCAAAAAGATAAAAAAAAATTATGAGAAAGACAAACTTAGTACTCCCATCTTGGTCTGCCTCTGTACCCACAGATGAACCTGTCTGACAGAGGCATGAACAAAAGTGAAGGTCAAGGGTCAGGCCAGCCTGCTGATGGCCAAGTTGACCTTTTCTACATAAGGAATCTAAGCATAAAAATGGACATGTAATTTGTCTGTACTGAATATTTCATTAAAAAAGAACATGGGAATAAAATGAGGACTGACTCTTCCCTCTTCAGTAGAAGTTTTCAAATATACACCAAAGCCAACATTATTTTCTATATCTGTTATTTATGCTTATTCACAAAACGAAGTAATTTCCTTTTTATACCATACAAGCAGGAAAAAAGAAAAGAAACCAAAATGTTGTATCTTCATGTAAGCATTTTTGACTAAGCTTGACCTACATTTTATGGACTCTGAACTGGAATGCTGGGAAAGCCTTAGTTTCTTTTCTTTCTCATTTGTTCTCTGATTTGCCACTAATAGAAATTACTTTGATAAAAGGATAAGGCCACACTTTACTTATGACTTATGTATGACATTATTAATATGATTTTTAGAAGCATATCAAACTCACTGAACTTTATGGTTTGTACTTTAACATTTACGAGGATTATTTCCATGACTATTACATGTGTGACATTTATTCAACTTCCTAGTCAATCTTTGCAGGTAACAAACAACTTACCTGCAAGTCCCTCTTACTGTTTCCTATCAGTATAAATATGTGTATACTGAGGTTTGGAGAAATTAAATTTGGATGGCTGGACCTTGTGATTCATCTATTGCAAACCCTGCAATAAAGTTATAAATAGGGCACAAGTTCAATTTCCCATATGGAAATTTTAAGGTGGCCAATAAAGAAACTGACATTTCAAATTTGGGTGTGTATGCACATGTATGTGCATAAATGCTAATCATGAATATAAATGGGATAATGTCTCATTAACTTATAATTTAAAAAATGAATATGGTGGAATGGAAGTATCTGTCTCTCTTCCTCGAAGAGCCTTAATATCTTTGAAGATAGAATATTTTCTTTGTGGTTCACCTTGGAATACTGCTTGGTGAATGTCTTCTCATTCTTTTCAGCTGTCCTGCAACTGAATCCCTTCTGAAAACTAGAAAATCTATTTTTGTCGGTTATACAAGTGAGCATTTTGTGCTTAGGGCTTGGCTTGTGGGTGTACTCTATCAACAGCTGTGAGAATTATAATTTCAATCACGACCTCTAGGTGTGTGTGTGATGTATGTGCACAAAGAGGGAGGAGATATGCTCATCTGTGTGTGGATATATGTCTGGTGAGTACATGTATATATGCGTATGTACTGCTATGTATATATGAGTGTGGTGTGTGTGTGTGTGTGTGTATAATGGAGGGAAATCCAGAAAGGCACTGGTACCCAAGATGAATTTGGCAGGAAGCAGCACATAGGTTTCTAAAACCACTTAAAAATGCCCCTGCTGTCAGTTAGGATCCATGGCTTCAGAATGGTAGAGATTATAGCAGATATCTCCTGAGCCCTTATCACTACCTTTTCCACAACGAGAAACTGACAGAGCCCCTCCATATAACAATGGCTGTTTTTCCTACCAGACACTGATTTACAGACAAGACTAATGTGCAGATTAAGAATGGACATTGCTGACTGAAGCAATTTCAGCCTTATGGTATTTGAAAATACTGATAACTGCCATAGGAACCCACTTACTGTGTGTCTGCTTCCTTCAGTCAGTCTACACAGCTAATTACGGTAGTCAAGAGATTAAGACAGTGTTAGCTTTCAGAAGCAAGGCTGAAAAGGGGCCAGGATACTTTATAGGAATCAAAAGCTCCTAAACTTAAAGTCAAATTGATGTGATTGATTGGCCGATGATTGATTTGGGGTGCTGAAGATTGAACTCAGGGCTCTGTCACTGAGCTATATCTGTGGCTACAAGAATACAATACTAATCATAAAAGCTGCATGGTGGAAATGTAGATTTTCTCTGTTGACATTTTTTCATAGGATTGAAACTTTTCAAAATGAAATTCTGTGGAGAAATAACTCCCACATAATGAGTGATTGTCATCCAGGACAGGCAAGGCCTCAGGTGCAGGATCTAAAAGGCATGTTCAACCTTTTCACATTACAACATGACATTGTCATCTAGAAAGTTCAAATTTGAGAACAATACAATCTTGTAACAACAAAAAAAGTGCCAATCTCATAGTGTTTTAAGTAAGTTTACTAGTTTGTTTTGGGTAGTATTCATAGCTATCCTTGGCTGCTTGCAGCCCAAAGGCCACAGATTGGACAAACTTGATAGTGCAGATGTTGTCTCTGGAAATGATTGACACCTGTTTTCAGAGATTGGAAGCTCAAATTACTTATAAAAGCCAGCAGTCAAAATAACTGAGCAAAGTGGAGCAGAAGTGGCCCAGGCTGCCCTGAGCCATAGCTCATCTGTCCAAACAGGACCCCTTCTTCAACTCCAGCTAAATGAAATATGGAAACGCTGGCCCTGCTTGCCTGGTGATACAAGAAAGAGCAAAAATCTCATTGTAAACCTTTAGCATCATACATATTGGTTGCATTTAAATGTTGATTTAAGAAAAAAAAAAGCAAGCTACCATGTCTGAAGACATCCTTAGGTGCAGTCTCTGGGATTCTACCCACTCTCCTTCCTTACGAAATCTACTGAGATGAATGAATGCACTATGAGACCACCCAAGTCCTTCGGCCTTCACTGAAGTCTGACACTCTCTCTCAAGATGACTTACCTCATTCATCTTATCTTCAGAAGAGCTGTGTAAGTTTTTAGGAGTTCTATTTCTATACCATAGGTAGTAATTAATTGGGCAGAATACTGCTGGAGTCCTCCCTCCTCACACATTAAAAAAAATCACTGAAATATAGACTACAGCCATTGCTGAGGAAATAAAAAATATGTACTGCTTTGCAACCATGAGCCCATGGCATGTGAGTTCCAGAAATGTATGGGCAATTTCCGTCCCAAGGCTGTATATAACACTAGTGCTGTGTTTCTTTTTCCAAGGAGTCATGTTAATTCCATGTTACCATCACAAATACAAGGGGGGAACAACTTAAGCAGGAAGCACGTATGTTGGCACATGGTTTCAGAGGCTTTGGTCCGTGGTTGACTAACTCCGTGTTTCTGGGCTTGTGATAAGACAGAATATCACAGAGGGTGTAGAAGAGTCTCACCTCATGAAGCCCAAGAAGCAGAGACAGGGAGAGAAGACAAGGAGAGAGGGGGAGAAAATGGGAAGAAGGGGAGACACAAGAGGGGTTTTGGAACACCAGCCTACAAGATGGTGCCACCCTCATGAACAGATCTTATATACGCCTCTAGTGAATCCTCTTTGGAAACATCCCCACAGACACAAACAGAAGTGTGTTTTGCTAATTTCCTACGCATTTTCTGAAATTTCAGATGATCAACATTATCCCTGGAGTCATGAAAGAAATCAAAAACATTCTAAAGTATTAATTAATGGGAGCTCCGTAACCCAGAAAAGGTGATGGTGTTGTCTTCTCTTGTTTAAAGTACATTGAAGAAGGTATTGATATGATTTCTTTAAAAAGTTCTGCCATGGAAAAAATGGATTGGTGCTCAGAGTCACAATATGAGCATGATTTTGGCAAAACAATGGAAATGTGAACACGTTGTTTTCTCCTGTGTGCCAGCAACAGATTTACTCAATCTCTGCAAGATCACCAGGTAAACCATGGGCGAGGAAATGTTTTATAAGTTCACCTGTCTCTAAGGAGGACTTCAGAAAGCAGGCTTGGGGGCATCATTAAGTAGATGGGTGGCAGGGAAAGAGATGCAGTAGGAGAAGATTGACTAGAGCTTTGCAATCAGTCCTGACTGTTGGGACAACCCCCAAGGGTCCTGTGCCATCCAGACCTTTCTCTTTTTTCAGGTGGGCTGGCAGAAAGAAGCCTGCACAGCAGCAGTAGTCAGGAGAATCAGTGCCAGGACCACTCCCCATCCTGCTGAGTCAAGATGATTAGTGATCCTGTGCATATTCAAACAAAGACAGATAACAGACACTCCAGATCTGTCTTCAATTCTGTTTTACATGTTTCATGTGCACGTATCCTGTGTGTCCATGCATGTATGCAACAGACAATGTGAGGAGTACAGAGGGCAACCTCTGGTGTCAGTCCTTTCCTTCCACCTCCCACCACTGCATGTGCCAGGCTAGCTGGCCCATGAGCTTCTGAAGAGTCTCCTGTCTCCAATAGGGGTGTTGAGATTACAGACGTGTTGTCATGCCCAGTTTTCAAGTGGGCTCTGGGGATTCAAACTCAGGTCCTCAGGCTATACGCAAATGCATTTGCTAAGTCATCTCCTCCACCCAGTTTTCCATTTTAAAAATAAGCATTCTATTTTTAAGAAAATAATGGTGAGCAGTGTCATTTGATGCTTCATAAAGACAAAGGGCTCACAAAATGTGATTTGGCTTTAGGGAAGACAACCTTTGATGGTTTTGTGAGCCCTCTTTCTCTAATAAAATGTGTTGCTTTAAAAATGCAACAGTAACCATCCAAAATAAAAAGGCATCATATATCATCAGTTTTTAAAAGTTCTCATGAACATCAGAATTTTAGGGGTTTTTTTTGAGGCAAGATCTCTTTATAAGAAGTGAAAACAGGGGCTGGAGAGGTGGCTCAGAGATTAAGCCTCTGCCTTGCAGGTGGAAGGTCCTGAGTTCAGATCCTAGACCCCAGGTATAGACGCCCAGCGGAAGCGGGGGCAGCCTGCGTTTCCCATCCTGGTAGGGCGGAGTCTGTGAATTCCTGGGCAGAGTAAACAAGGAGGAAGTGGAGGCAGTCCATGGTGGTTCCCGAATTCACCTGTGGTTCTACACACACACACACACGCACACACACGCATGCACACACGCACAATTGAATAAATAATAAAAAAAGAAGTGAAAACATGAATTCACTATATTCATGCATGAAACTAAAGAATAAAAATGAAAGGAAAAAGGATCACTTTATACAGTTAAGACTGACTTCAAACACACAATCCTCCTGCTTCAGCTTCCTGAGTGGTAGAATTACAGATGAGTACCATTATATTCCACATTAAGTTTAATCTATTACAAAATATACACATGGTACAAGTCCCATCTACAAGAATACTTGAATATCAGATAAGAGGAGATGTGACAATTTTTATATTTAGAGACTCATTTTTCATTTATTTGGATGCTTTTTATTTTTTTCTGTCTAGGAGAAATAGTTTCTAAAGCTTTGAGGATAACTCCTAAGTTCTAAGGAGGGTCCCCTTCAAATAATCAACAGTGAGCAGTATGTACATTCATGAGGAAAGCAGTGGTCAGAAAGGGTAGAGAAAACAGAGGACTATGAATAATGTTTGTTGCTTCAGTCAATTAGTATGTTACTAAGAAAGCATTATAAAGATCTTTCTTTAGAAGTAGGAGATAATCAGCTCTAGGCTGAGCATTATTCTGGTCTCACCTAACAAGTTTTAAAAGCGAGGTCCAAAAAGACCAAATGATTTCAAAGTCTCTTAATACATGGCCTACAAGATATCAAAAATGAATATATAATCATTGCTAAATACAATTTTTATTGTCTCCTGGATTTGAAACTACCTTCAGTCTCATTTTATGAGCATCATAAGGAACCTACTTTTGTTGTTTTTCCTCACTTACTACTAGGATTTCCAAAATGTATTTGAAAACAGCCCAGTTTAATCACAATGCAGTACACTACCATTTTTACAGTGTCCTTAGTGACCACTTTCCAAATACACTGTGTTGGAACAAAATTGGCTTTATTTCCTCCTATAAAAGATACACACATCCACTAAGAATTAGATGTTAGAATAATAAAATCACATATTTATAAACAGAAACCCTAATAATCCAAAGTTAAAAGCATATGATCATATAATAAATTTGAAACTGTGGCTCTCCAAAAATATCAGCATTCATGTTATCCATTTTTGGAACAGTATATTCTTTCCATAATTTTTAAATTATTAATTATATGATATACTAAAGAAATGTTTAAAATATATTTATACAAAGTATGAAAATTGGAATACCAAGACTTATGTTCCTACATCCAATTTAAGGGTGGAATGTTTCCAATTTCAAACTTTTACAATTATGTCCTCTTTCCTTTCCAGCCTAGAAAACTCTAAATTTTGTATTTTATGCCTATATGATGATAAATAGATGATGACAGGTTGTGGTCAAGAGGTGATATAGATGGATGATAAATGATGGGTGAGTTTGTTTTACTTGCTTTTGTGTCTTATGATGTATGACTTCATGTTATATGTACTCTTCAATGGTTTATTTGTTCGTTCAACATAATTCTCTTGTGGTGGTGAATATTGTCAACCTGACAGCTACAGGCAGATCTATAGGCCCACTTGAAAGGTATTCTCTAGATCAAGGCAGGCTTTTGGGCCTACCTCTTGGCTGCATAACTGATGTAGGAAGACCCAAACCGTTGAGTGGTGCCATCCCCTAGGTTTGGGGTATGAGGCTACAAAAAGATGCACACAAGCAAGCAGCCACTGATCCACTGATCCTCGTCTTCCACTCTTGCTGTGGACATGTTGCAACCAGTTCCATTGGCTCATGCTGCTGTGACTCCCTGCCATGAGCTGAAGCATAGAATTGTGGCCCATTAAGCCCCTCCTTCACCTATATTGCTTGGGTCAGATAGTTGGGTGCATTAACATGTAATGAAACTACAACGGTTCTTAAGCCTGAGAATGGCAGTTGGCTAAGTATGGCTTCTTGGCTTTTCTGCAATGTACTTGATTATTCACTCTGTATATATCATAATCACATACCTGTTCCGTCCATGTTTTTACCTAGTAACTACTGGGGCATAGACATAAGCATTCAGAGATACAATTTTCCAAAGTTATTATATTATATCCCAACTAACAGTGATATATCAAAGTTTTAGTCTATGTCCTCAGCAGATTCCCCTATGTAATGGTTGTGAAATGGTGTTTTATTTGTTTTAGTCTTGATCCTGATTTTTACTACATTTATCACGTTATATTATCACATTATTCACATGTTCTCATAATTTTATCTGCTATTTGATTTCCAGTTCTCCTATAGACATGTAGAAATGTTTAATTTGCTATCCGTGTATATTATATGTGTTGTGGCTTTTCACTTCTACTTGCTTTTACTTTTAAGGTGTCTTGTATGAGCAAAACCCACAATTTTATTTTGTCCAATTAATATATCAAAATTAAAAATAAGCAAAACATTTTAATGTCAACTTTTCAGACATAGCTAATGATTTTTAGGATATTTCCTTATGTAATTCAAAGTCACAAAATGATTTTTCTCATTTACTGTTTTTTCTTAAACACTTTGAGTCACTGCTAAAATTATTTGGTAGGAAGTGGAGATCTTCATTATTAATTCCCTTCAGATAACTAGCACTATTAGAATCATTTGCTAAACAGGTCACTATATTAGGATTTCCCCAGAAATAAAACTAGCAGTATATCAAAAGCTTGTACGTTATTTCTCTCATGAGACCAAGGGACAACTGAACAGACTTCCTGTTGCTAGTATGTGTGACACAGTGATGGCCACAGTCGGCACCATAGCTAAGGACAGTCCAGCCAGCATTGATAATTCAGTAAGAGTTGTACTGAAGAAAAGATGAAGTGTTTATATGCAGGGGTCATGACAAGCAAGAAGAGGTGAGATGAAATGTTCAACAATCATAGGACCTTCAAAAGTATGTACAGACTTGTGGCCCAGAATTGCATCTGAAGTAGGCAGCATTGAATGATTCTCTGGTGCATTTGTTTTAAAAAAAAAAAAAAAATGAGAAAGTCGTCTATTTGCAAACTGAAAGCTAGTAGTTCATTTCAGTACAAATTATAAGGAATGAGAATCAGAAAAAAATCAATTATATAAGTCTCTGTTGGAGTCCAAAGGTCTAAAATTCAGAAGTACTAATGTTGCCCGAGCCCCTACAGGAGTAGGCAAGCCAGAGTGAACCCTGGGGTCCATACAAGCATACAGGGCAAGAGTGGGAGAGAGGGAAAGAAGGAAGAGAAGAGAGGGGATGGGAGGGAGGGAGAGGGAGGGAAGCTGGAATGAATGAGGAAGGGAAAAAGTAAAAGTTTGTAAAGTAGAAAAATAAATTTTGAAAAGTACTAATGCCCTTTTCTGCCCCAGACCTGGATCAGGGCAGACTCCCTGCTCCTCAGGTAAGGCCCCTAGACCACATTTCAGGGCCCAAATCATCTGTGGCCCCACTAGCCTTTCTGCCTGGGACCCTGACCCAGGCGGAATCCCTGCTCCTCAGGTAAGCTCCCTAGATACTGCCCCACTAGGAGCTACCCTGCCTTTCTGGCACTGGGTAAGTCCCCTAGACCACTCCCTAGGTCCCAGGTGATCTGTGCACCCCACTAACCACTCTGCCTTTCTGCCCCGGGCCTGGACCAGGGTGTACTCCCTGCTCCTCAGAATTCAACAGAATCCAGTAAAAACTCAAGCAAAGTTGTAGGGGACAAACACCATTCACCTGAGGTCCTCTAAATCATCCCATCCCACGGGAGAGAATCTTTACATCCAGCTCTAAGATAAATAAAACCTTTTTACCATCTTGTTCCTCTCAAATATTAGTCACTGTAATTTAACATTTTCATATAGCCATCCCCCACATATCACCAAGGAAGTAAACCTAAAGTGCATTACCTTACTAATCTTCATTCTCTATCTATTAAACCTGACCTAATTGATGACTAACAGTCCAATACCCTCATCCAGGAATTAACACCAACACCAGACAACCGCACCCAACTCCAAGGCAAACACTAGTAATAACTGCTCAAATGTAATAACACTAATTCAGTTTAGTCAAAAACACACAGAAACAAAAAGAAGGTCTTAAGAGATAAAACAAAAATGCCCAGGTCACAGTGCAAATTCATGAGAAACAAAAACCAAGACAACAAACCTCCTATCAAAAGAAGTAACGCCATAATAATAGAATCCATCCAGAACAAACTCATAGAAGATAGCCAAGAAAGCCATATCCAAGATAATGATTCTCAAAGCCTGATCTTTACTATGATCAAAACAATGAAAGAGGAATTCTGGGAGGAGTTAAATAACCTCATCAACACTTTGAACAGGAACACAACAGGCACTTGGAGAAGATGAGAAAAGCAGTTGAAGAAACAAAAATAGGCATAGAGCAGTCAAAACAATCTCAGAGTTTAAACTTGAACTAAAAGACAAGCTGTCTTCAACACAGAACTCAACAGTGAGTCTTAACAGCAGAACTAATGAAGCAGAAAATAGAATATCAATCTAGAAGACAAAGTGGAAGAACTAACCAATTCAATAGAAGAGGTTGTTAAAACCAAAAATATACCTGAGAGGAATGAATATTCAAGAGTTATGGGACACCTTGAAGAAGCCTAACATGCGCATTCACAGAATACCAAAACAAGAATCCTTAAATACCACACTTGAGGAAATTTTTCAAATTATCATAAAGGAAAACATTCCACATTTAAAGAGAGAGACCCATCCAAATACAAGAGGCATTCCACACCCCAAACAGATATGACCAAAATAGAAACTCACCATGGCAAATTATAGTCAAAACACTACACATACAAGACAAAGAAAATGTGCTGAGAATTTCAAGAGAAAAAAAAAAGGCACTTTAAAAAGTAAACCTATTAAATTAACAAATGATTTTTCAAGGAAACAGTAAAAGCCAGAAGAGCTTGGAGAGATGTACTTCAAGTATTGAATGAGCACAAATGTCAACACAAATGCTGGGCTGATATGCCCAGCAAAACTATCAGTCATGATTGAGGGTGAAAGAAAAATTATTCACCATAAAGACAACTTGAAGGCTTACATGACCACCAAACCAGGCCTACAAAAAAATGCTAGAAAAGATACTCAAGCGTGAAGAAAAGAACAAGCATATCCAGGAGGACAGAAGGGATGTATAATAGTACAATCTATAAGCTAAATAATACACTAATGAAAGCCACTAAACACAAAAAATGTCAGAAATTAAAAGTAATTTCTCCATTGAACACTAAATGTCAATGGAATTAACTAACCAATCAAAAGACACAGGTTACAAACATGAATTAGAAATCACAACCCATCCATATGTTGCCTTCAGGAAACACATCTCACCACAAAAGATAGGGACATTCTGAGAGTAAAAAGCTGGTCAAAAATTCTGCAAGCTAATGGAACCAGGAAACAAGCAGGGGCAGCAATTATGCGATCTGACAAAGTGGACTTCAAATAAAATCATAAGAGATACAGAAGGATACTACATTTTAGTCACAGGTACAATTCACCAGGAAGACTTCAAAATACTGAACATATATGCACCTAATATTGGCTCCTCCACATTCATTAAGCAAACACTACAACGTCTAAAACAAGAAGTCAATCCCAAAACAATAATACTTGGGGATTTCAATACTGCACTGTCAATGTGGGATAGATCAACAGGCCAAAAACTTAACAGAGACACATTGGAATTAATTCAAACCCTTACTGAAACAGACCTTACAGATATCTATGAAACTTTCCATCCAACCACCAAGGAATACACATTTTTCTCAGCAGCCCATGGAACTTTCTCCAAAATAGACCACATATTGGGCCACTAAACGAATCTCCACATATGCAGGAAAGTTGAAATTCTAGCCTGTACCTATCAGACCACCATGGTCTAAAGCTTCACATCCACAACACAACAAACAGCAGAAAATACACTAACTCTTGGAAACTAAACACTATGATGCTGAATGAGAATTGGGTTCAGGAAGAAATCAAAAAGGAAATTCAAGATTTCCTAGAAGCAAACAATAATGAAAATACAATATATCAAAATCTCTGGGACACAATAAAAGAGGTAAGTTTATAGCTCTTAATGTCTACATCAAAAAAAAATAGAAACATCACAAGTAAATAACAATGCAGCTTCACACTTTAGAGACACAAGAGCAATCCAATCCCCAAAGCAGTAGAAGATAGGAGATTAGCAAAATCAGGGAAGAAATATCTGAAATTGAGATAAGGAAAACGATATAAAGAATCAACCAGTCTAAAGCTGATTCTTTGAAAAAAATCAGTAAGATTGATAAACCCCTAGCTAAATTAACCAAAATCAAGAGAAAACCCAAATTAACAAAATTAGAAATGAAAATGGAGTTACCATTACTGATACCCAAGAAATTCACAGAATTATAAGGTCATATTTCAAAAATTTATACTCCATGAAATTTGCTAACACAAAAGAAATGGATGAATTCCTGAGCAAGCACAACTTACCTAAATTGAATCAGAAAGTTTTGAATTATTTAAATAGTCCTATAACATATAAGGAAATCAATTAAGTAATCTCAAATCTTCCCACCAAAAAATGTCCTGGACCAGATGGATTCAGCACAGAATTCTACCAGACATTTAAAGAACAATTAACACTAATACTCCTTAAACTGTTCCATAGAATTGCAAAGGAATACTGCCAAATTCTTTCTACAAAATTAGTATCATAATCCCAAAACATAATAAAGATACACTTAAAATTAAGAAAACTATAGGCCAATCTCTGTGATGAACACAGATGCAAAGATTCTCAACAAAATCTTGGCAAATCAGATTCAAAAACATACCAAAAAGATCATTCACTGTGGTCAAGTAGGCTTTATTCCAGGCACACAAGGTTGGTTCAACATATGCAAATCAATAAATGTAATCCATCATATAAACCAATCCAAAGTCCAAGACCACATGATGCTCTTGATAGATGCAGAACAAGGTTTTGACAAGATCTAAAATCCTTCTATGATCAAACCCTAGAGACAGTTGGAATGGAAGGAACCTTTATCAACATAATAAAAACTGTATACAACAAGCCAACAGCAAGGATAGACATTATATATACTCCCTAATAGGTGGATCCTAGTACCAAACCCACTTAATGACATTTTCAAAGATAAATCTCTGTAATACTAATGTAATCACCAAGATTATAAACAGGAGGGAAGTGGAAGGAAAGTCGTTCCCCCCCCCCCCCAGAAAAAAAGGAGAGAGGAGATCATGCTTCAGTAGAGAAAACAGGTCACCATTAAGTATTGCATGTAGGTAACGAGACATCTGGTGAAGCTCACTCTCACTTCCCTTCCTGGTCACCTGTGACTGAAGAGGTTTTCCTCAACAATCAGGAAGGGTATAAGGACTGGCAGATAGATAGTAACCATCTGACAAATGGGACATTGACACCCCCCTCCCCACTGCTGTGTCCTACTCCTATTCCATTTATCTTTGAATACTGAGAATCTTTTATTTAAAGTCTTTTATCTTTGGTTAGGAGGTGACCTTCTATACCAATCAGGATGTAGCCAAGGGAGATTCAAGAAAAGCAAAACTGAAAACAACAAACCATAATTAGGAACACCAGAGACCCTACATTACTTACCTGGAATCAGACCAATCAAATCTCTCCCCATCCCAAAGCTCAGGGAACCTTGCAGAAGAGGGGGCAGCAAGATTGTAAGAGCCTAAAGATGGGGCAGACCAATGATATGCAAGATATTCCATACAAGTTAGGGCTGCAGTAGCCATAATCGGATTTTGCATGGCCTGCACAATGGATGACATGTCAATGATCCCCAAAGCATGGATCTAGCATGGATCACAGGGGAGAAGGCTCCAGGCAGTAGGATCCTTAGAGGCAAGGGATTAACAGATATAATAGAGTTCCTATACTAACAGGGAGCCCAAGAAAGGGCTCTGGGGCTATGCCACTGAGTCCTTACCCCTCACTAGGGTGGAGGACTCAGAGGGAGGTTTAGCATTCGCACAAAAAGGATGCTCCAGGGAGGGAGGGAGGGGGAGGCACTGGGCCAAGAGGAGGGAGGGAGAAGGTGAAAGGAAGGGGAAAGGGGGAATGAGTGCAAGGGAGGACTGGGGAAGGGAGGAAGGAGGGAGAGAACGGGGTATGTATTAAGCTTGTGTGATTAAGTAAAAAATAAAAAGTGGGAGAAAAAAAAGACAGTAAAAAACTAAAAAAAAAAAAAAAAAAAAAAAAAGGTACTAATGTCCAAGATCAATCTATCAGTTCAAAAGAATTCACACTTTCTCGGGACGCGTAGGCGAGATCCAGCCGGGCCTCAACGCGCGCTCTAGGACCCCAGGTCAGCCCACGGGGACCCGGCTCCGACTCCCGCCATCCAGCCGGAGCCGCGCGCGGGGGCCGAGGGAACGAGGAGGACCTCCCCCTGCGCCCGGGCCCCGCCCCAGCTGCCCTCGGGTTAAATAGCTCCGCGCCCACGCGCCCATCCTCCCTCTTTCGCCCCACCCCCGCTCCGCCGGTCGGGACGCATAGGCGAGATCTAGCCGGGCCTCAACGCGCGATCTAGGACCCCAGGTCAGCCCACGGGGACCCGGCTCCGACTCCCGCCATCCAGCCAGAGCCGCGCGGGGGACGAGGGAACGAGGAGGACCTCCCCCTGCGCCCGGGCCCCGCCCCAGCTGCCCTCAGGTTAAATAGCTCCGCGCCCACGGGCCCATCCTCCCTTTTCGCCCCACCCCCGCTCCGCCGGTCGGGACGCATAGGCGAGATCCAGCCGGGCCTCAACGCGCGCTCTAGGACCCCAGGTCAGCCCACGGGGACCCGGCTCCGACTCCCGCCATCCAGCCGGAGCCGCGCGGGGGCCGAGGGACGAGGAGGACCTCCACCTGCGCCCGGGCCCCGCCCCAGCTGCCCTCGGGTTAAATAGCTCCACGCCGACGCGCCCATCCTCCCTTTTCGCCCCACCCCGCTCCGCCAGTCAGGACACGCACGCAATCCACCCGGGCCTCACCCCGCTCCCTAGGTAAGTCCCCGTTCAGGCCCCGCCCACCAGTACCCCAGGCCAAATAATTCAGTTTAGTGAAATTGAGAGATCTTAAGAGTTAAAATGACAATGCCAAAGTCAAAGTGCAAATCCATGAGAAGCAACACTCAAGTAAACAAATCTCCCACTAAAGAAATTAATCCCATAATGTTAGACTCCAACAAGAACAAACCCGCGGAAAAAGGCCAAGAAAGCCTGACCCAGGATAACGACTTTCAAAATATGATCATTACCATGTTCAATACTATGAAAGAGGAAATCCGGGAGGAATTACATAATCGAATCAATCGCTTTGAAGAGGAACACAACAGACATCTGGAGGAGTTGAGAAAAACAGTGCAAGAAACAAAAAGTGGCATAGAACAGTTAAAACAAACTCAAGCAGAGTTTAAAACTGAGCTAAAAGACAAGTTATCTTCAACCCAGAATGCCACAGAGAGTCTTATCAACAGAACTAATGAAGCAGAAAACAGAATTTCAGACCTTGAAGATAAAGTGGGAGTACTAGCCAGCTCAATGGAAGAGGTTGTTAAAGCCAAAAAGATACTTGAGAGAAATATCCAAGAGATATGGGACACCCTGAAGAAGCCTAACATGCGTATTCATGGAATACCGGAGCAAGAATCTCAAAATACCACCCCTGAGGAAATTTTTCAAACGATCATCAAGGAAAACTTTCCTCATCTAAAAAAAGAGAGGCCCATTCATATACAAGAGGCATTCCGCACCCCAAACAGATACGACCAAACTAGAAGCACACCGCGGCAAATAATAGTTAAAACACTCCACATTCAAGATAAAGAACTGGTGCTGAGAGCTTCAAGGGAGAAAAAACAAGTCACTTTTAAAGGCAAACCTATTAAAATAACAAATGACTTCTCAGTCGAAACAGTAAAAGCAAGAAGAGCTTGGAGAGACATACTTCAAGTATTGAATGAGCAAAAATGTCAACCCAGGCTGATTTACCCTGCAAAACTATCAGTCATGATCGAGGGAGAAAGAAAAATTTTCCAGCACAAAGACAACTTTAAGGGATACATGGCCACCAAACCAGGCCTTCAAAAACTGCTAGAAATGATACTCAAGCTTGAAGAAAAAAACAGGCATATCCAGGAGAACAGAAGGCAAATATAACACCATTAAAGCGAAGCAATATACTTATAAAAGCTACTAAACATAATAAATGTCTGGAATTAACAATAGTTTCTCCATTATAACACTAAATGTTAATGGACTTAATTCACCGATCAAGAGACACAGATTACAAACTTGGATTAAAAATCACAATCCATCAATCTGTTGCCTGCAGGAAACCCATCTCACCACAAAAGATAGGCACGCTCTAAAAATAAAAGGCTGGTCAACAATTCTACAAGCAAATGGAAGCAGAAAACAGGCAGGGGTAGCCATTATGCTATCAGACAAAGTGGATTTCAAACCAAAAAAAATTATAAGAGACACGGATGGATACTACATTTTAGTCACAGGTACAATTCACCAGGAAGATTTCACAATACTGAACATATATGCACCCAATACGGGCCCCTCCACATTCATTAAGAAAACCCTACAGCGTCTAAAGCAAGAAATCAACCCCCAAACGATAATTCTTGGGGACTTCAACACCGCCCTCTCAACATGGGATAGATCAACAGGTCAAAAGCTTAACAGAGACACTTTGGAACTTAATCAAACCCTGAAAGAAATGGACCTCACAGATCTCTATCGAACTTTTCACCCACGCACCAAAGAATACACATTTTTCTCAGCAGCACACGGAACTTTCTCCAAAATAGATCACATATTGGGCCACAAAATGAATCTACACATGTACAAGAAAGTTGAAATTCTAACCTGTGCCCTATCAGACCACCACGGCCTAAAGCTGGACATCCACAACACATCAAACAAGAGAAAATACACTAACTCCTGGAAACTTAACACTATGATGCTGAATGAGAACTGGATTCAGGAAGAAATTAAAAAGGAAATTCAAGATTTCCTGAAAGTGAATGATAACGAAAATACAACTTACCAAAATCTCTGGGACACAATGAAAGCTGTTCTAAGAGGTAAGTTCATAGCTCTTAATGCCCACGTCAAAAAAATGGAAACATCAGAAATAAACAACTTAACAATGCAGCTTAAAGCTTTAGAGAAACTAGAGCAATCTGATCCCAAAAGCAGTAGAAGAGAAGAGATTAGCAAAATAAGGGGAGAAATATCTGAAATCGAGACTAAGAAAACGATAGAAAAAATCAACCAATCAAAAAGCTGGTTCTTTGAAAAAATCAACAAGATTGATACACCCCTAGCTAAACTAACCAAAAGCAAGAGAGAGAAAACCCAAATTAACAAAATTAGAAATGAACATGGAGATATCACTACGGATACCCAAGAAATCCAGAGAATTATAACATCATATTTCAAAAACTTATACTCTGTGAAGTTTGACAACACAAAAGAGATGGATGAATTTCTAAGTAAACACAACTTACCTAAATTGAATCAGGAAGTTGTGAATTACTTAAATAGTCCTATAACATATAAGGAAATTGAGGAAGTAATCTCGAATCTTCCCACCAAAAATGTCCTGGACCAGATGGATTCAGCACAGAGTTCTACAAGACATTTAAGGAGTTAATAACACCAGTACTCCTTAAACTGTTCCATCAAATAGCAAAGAAGGAACACTACCAAATTCCTTCTATGAAGCTAATATCGTTTTAATCCCAAAACCTAATAAAGATTCACTTAAAAAAGAAAACTATAGGCCGATCTCCCTGATGAACACAGATGCAAAGATTCTCAACAAAGTCTTAGCAAATCGGATTCAAAAACATATTAAAAAGATCATTCATGGGGACCAAGTAGGCTTCATCCCCGGCACACAAGGTTGGTTCAACATACGCAAATCAATAAATGTAATTCATCATGTAAACCAGTCCAAAGTCCAAGACCACATGATACTCTCGATAGATGCAGAAAAAGCTTTTGACAAGATCCAACAGCCTTTTATGATCAAAACGCTAGAGACAGTAGGAATGGAAGGAACCTTTATCAATATAATAAAAGCTGTATACAACAAGCCCACAGCAAGGATTATGCTCAATCCACTTCCACAACTGGAAGCATTCCCACTTCGATCAGGAACAAGACAAGGCTGTCCACTCTCACCACTTCTATTCAATATTGTACTTGAAGTCTTAGCCGAAGCCATAAGACAAGAAAGGGACATAAGAGGGATTCAAATTGGCAAGGAAGAAGTCAAGCTATCTCTATTTGCAGATGACATGATCTTATACCTGAGTGATCCCAAAAACTCCACCAGGAAGCTCCTGGAACTAATTGAGAAGTTCAGCAGGGTGGCAGGATACAAAATAAATGTGCAAAAATCAGAGGCCTTCCTATATGCCCAGAATGAAAGAAGTGAAAAAGCCTTGAGAGAAACCATGCCATTTACTATAACCCCTAAAAAAATGAAATACCTTGGTATAAACCTAACTAAGGAGGTAAAAGACCTTTACAATGAAAACTTTAAAACCCTAAAGAAAGAAATAGCAGAAGACACCAGAAGGTGGAAAGACCTCCCTTGTTCCTGGATTGGCAGAATCAACATTGTAAAAATGACCATCCTACCAAAGGCAATATACAGATTCAATGCTATACCAATCAAAATCCCAAAGCAATTCTTCAAAGAAGTTGACCAAACAATCTCAAAGTTCATATGGAGGCACAAAAGACCCAGGATAGCAAAAACAATCCTGAGTAACAAAAACACAGCTGGAGGTATTACCATACCAAACCTAAGTCTATACTACAAATCCATAGTTATAAAGACAGCCTGGTACTGGCTCCAAAATAGACACACAGATCAATGGATAAGGATTGAAGACCCAGATATAAGCCCACAAAGTTACAGCCATTTGGTCTTTGACAAAGGGGCCCAAAGAATCCAATGGAAAAAGAACAGCATCTTCAACAAATGGTGCTGGCAAAACTGGATCTCCACATGCAGAAGATTAAAGCTGGACCCGTACTTGTCACCATGTACAAGACTTAATTCCAAATGGATCAAGGACCTTGATATCAGGCCAGAGACTATAAAAGCCATAGTTGAAAGGATAGGGAACTCCCTCGAGCTGATTGGGCTAGGCCAACACTTCCTAAACAGACATCCAATGGCACAGTCACTGCTACCAACTCTCAACAGTTGGGATCTTGTGAAATTAAAGAGCTTCTGTTCAGATAAAGAGATTGTCACACGAGCTCAAAGGCAACCCACAGAATGGGAGAAAATCTTCACTAACCACATATCTGACAGAGCTCTACTGTCCAGAGTGCACAAAGAACTTAGAAATTAAACTCCAAGGAAAACACTGGCCCAATTAAAAAATGGGCCCTGGAACTTAAAAGAAACTTTACCAGGGATGAAATTAAAATGTCTAACAATTATCTTAAAAAATGCTCCACTTCCTTCGCCATCAGGGAAATGCAACTCAAAACTTCCCTGAGATATCATCTCACCCCGGTCAGGATGGCAAAAATCCACAGTACAAACAACGACAAATGCTGGAGAGGATGTGGAGAGAGGGGAACTCTCCTACATTGTTGGTGGGAATGCAGGCTCATACAGCCACTCTGGCGAGCCGTCTGGAGATTCTTAAAGAAATTAAAGATTGAAATGCCATATGACCCTGCTATCCCACTTTTGGGAATAACCCCCCAAGCAGCAGAGGTTCGCCTCGATAGCACAAGCTCGACCATGTTCATAGCAGCACTGTTTACAATAGCAAAGTCATGGAATCAACCTAAATGTCCAACAGTTGACGAGTGGATAAGGAAACTGTGGTACATCTATACAATGGAGTACTACTCAGCCATCAAAAATGATGAATTACTGGAATTTGCTGGGAAATGGATGTCATTAGAAAGAATTATATTAAGTGAAGTATCCCAAACCCAGAAAATTAAGCGCCGTATGTACTCCCTAATAGGTGGCTCCTAGTACCAAACTCGCCCAGCCCACATTGGGACACTCAAAAGTAAACCTATGTAACACAGTAATTGCAAGGATTATGAACAAGAGAGATGGGTTAGGAGGGCCACACCAGAAACAAGGAGAGAGGAGACCATGTTACAGCAGAGAAAATAGGCCTCCATCAAGGTCTGCAAGTAAGTAATGAGAAACCTGGTTAAGTTCACAGATGTTCTTTCCTGATCTCACCAGAAGGGGAGGGCATATAGTCTAGCAGATAAAAAGTAATCATTTTGCAAATGGGTGATGGACCCCTCCCTCAGTGAGGTTTCCTAGTCTTATTACATCTACCCTTGAATGTGCTATTACAACAAGACTCCAGTTTAACAGCTTTTTGTCTCTGGCCAGGGGGTGACATACAGTGCCCAGCAGAATGGAGTGAAGGGAATTGCAGGAGCAGCAAAACTGCAAAAGAAAATCAACAAACCACAATCCAGAACTTCAGAGACTCTATATCAATCACATAGAACTAGGCCAGCCTAATCTCTCCCCATCCTGGAGCTCAGGGACATTTGCGGAAGAGGGGGCGGTAAGATTGTAAGAGCAAAAGGATGGGAGGAGCAACGATTTGCAAGATTCTCAACAATAGTTGGGGCCAAAGCAATCATAATGGAACTTTGCATGCCCTGCGCAATGTCCAGTGCACTGTTGCCCTCATAAAGTCTAGCATCTGTTAAGGGCACCGAGACCCCTGGAGGCAAGGGATTGACAGCCATAGTAGTGATCTTATGCTTAAGGGGAACAAGAGAAAGGGCTTATGGAAATGCCACTGGGTCCTTATATGTCATCGGAGAGGAGGACCCAGTGGAGAGTTAGGCGCACACAATAAAGGACTCTCTGGGAATTGGGGGGGAGACACTGGGAGAAGGGGAGGGGGGAGGGAGGGAACTGGTAAAAAATTTTAAAATGTATAATTAAATTTTTAATAAAAAAAAAAAAAGAATTCACACTTTCTACATTTTTTTTGTGTGCACATAGTGTACACACACGTTCACATGTGTGGGGGCAAATGTGTGTACACAAGGAAGAGGTTGACACCTGGTGTCTTCCTAAATCACTCTTGGTTTACTGAGGCAGGGTCTCTCACTGAGCTGAGCTCTCATTCAGCTAGTTTGTCTAGCCAGCTTGCCCTGGGTCTCTACTTTCTGAGAGCTGTGATTACAAGAGGGCACCATGTCCACCCACCTAGGGATCCAAACTCCGCTGTTCATACTTACATATACATTATTTTTATTTTACAAATGTTTAGCAGCAGCCTCAGGTACACAAAGTTGCAGGAATAATCCCAATGTACAGTGGTGAGAATGGGTGGTGCGTTGCAGGAACTGAATTCGTTGTGGCGGGAGCAATGTGCAGATGGGTGTCCTGCGCCGAGATTGGGGTAGTGAACAGTACCATCCATTAAGAGGCTTGGGTGTGGAGCGTGGATTTTGTTCCTTGTGCAGATGGACCAGGGTCAGTGAAGAAGATGAGATAAGAGAGGCTGTAGAGGCTTCTCTATCTGTTAGTATTTTTAATTCTGAAAACCATTTTCCTCACTTTTCTTAATCTCACTCCTTAAGAAGTATCAGTAAGAAAAGATGTGTTAGTGAAAAACACTTCTGTTTATTCCTAGTGTCTATTTTGCATTCACTGTTGAAAGGTATAATAGTTTTATGCTGAGTATACAATTCTAATCATTTCCTCTTGTGCCTTGAAACATTTCATGTTCTTTTTCACTGGCTGAAAAACATGGTCACGGATACATCCTGGAAAATTTCCTGGAAAAACTAGGCTTCCTAATCCTTGGGCCAAAATTTCAAGGGAGGAATCTGACTGACTAGTTGGGGTTAGTTGTACCCTCCCCTCTACCAAGCTGTAGTGGATGAAGGGTGGAAACATACAGAAAAGGACTGCCCCTATAGTGCCATGTGGATCCTGATTGGACAGCTGGAGTCAGAAATACCCTCCCCTCAACCAACTAGTAGTATCTAGATGAAGGTTGACACAGAAGGGGGTGGCTCCTACAGTGGCCACATGACTGAGGAATGAGGCAAAGATGGTGAGTGTGACAATGATGTAACAAAATGGCTATCAGTGCCAGTAATAAACTTAGGAACAGTAATTAATTTAAATCTATTGTCTCAGATAACTGAAATTTCTAGTAGGCTTCATTTTAATGGAAAAAATCCTCAACTGTTTGAAAAATGCTTACAACATTTGTTGATATACTGAACAAAGGTATACATATCAACAGGTTTTCGCAAATCCATTCTAGTTTATATCATAAAGAATGTTTCCTTCGGGTAAGAACAATCCTTGCCAACTCCCAAATAACCTCAAATCCACTCTCTCTCCAACCAGCTAACACAGCCTAGTGGCCAGCCTCTTTCGACTGGAAGCCTCTACAGCCTCTCTTATCTCATCTTCTTCACTGACCCTGGTCCATCTGCACAAGGAACAAAATCCACGCTCCACACCCAAGCCTCTTAATGGATGGTACTGTTCACTACCCCAATCTCGGCGCAGGACACCCATCTGCACATTGCTCCCGCCACAACGAATTCAGTTCCTGCAACGCACCACCCATTCTCACCACTGTACATTGGGATTATTCCTGCAACTTTGTGTACCTGAGGCTGCTGCTAAACATTCCCATAGTGAAACCTCCTTCATCAAATTGCCTAACACAGCCCCCTTGTGAGTCTCTGACCAGTCCCACAAATTCTAAGTCTCCCCAAAAAGATGTCTTTCACATAGAACACTTACAACTCTAAGATCTGTTAAATCTACTTCCATTTCAACTAAAGCTGCTTAAGAAAAGCTATTTTAATAAAATATTTTAATTATGTAACTTTTGTGTGTTTAGCTTTTTCTTAAAATAGTCTGACCTATGTTCTTTGTGCATAGTTGAGATATTCCCAATTTGGGAAATGATTTTTAAAATTCAAAGTTATTAAGTGAAAGCAAAATCTATGTCTAGTGAGAAAGAGATGATTTGGCAGTACCTTGAGAATTGCACCACTGTACACCTCTTGTATAAGAGATAAATAGAGAATAGAACTGGGGTTCAAATTTTTTTAAGACATTATAGGCATTATAAATTGTGTTCAATTTCCAGACCACTGGGATGTCTATATAGCTGTTAACAAATGTTTCACAAAGTAAAACATGGAAAGAAAATAAAAATAATACAAGACTCCCAGTAACATAAAACTTTTATATAATAATTATGGAGCATGGGTGTTTTAATGAATCTCATATTGCAACAAAGACAGTGAACATTTAAAAACAATTACATCAGTACACAAAAATAATTGATTCCATAGAACACTTATAAACGCATACACTTTTCCTCCAAAGAAACTCATTTTCACAGATATAAGTAACAAATGATTTACATAGTCTTCAGATTCCAAAATATGTACAGAACTTTTGACTCTACAGAAACTGGTGTGCAGTGGTTGAGGAAAAAAAAAGAGTGTTGTTCTGGTCGACAACAAATCTCTTAGGAAATTTTATACCAATGCACATGTTTTACAACTACACATTTTCCTTCCATTATTAAGTGAAATTCTGGACACTTGAGTGCATAATAGTGTTCCTATTTCCAAACACTATTTCTAATGAGATCACGTGTGACTGATGACTTCGTGGCAGCCACACGCACACAAGCTTACATGCAAGCTCTGTCCCCAGTGGTCAGCTCCTGAAGATCACATTGACCACTGCAGCAGGATGAGATCACATCGGACGACACAGTGGTTAACAGTTAAGTACTTCGCACTCCTGAGAACTCTGCTCAAGCACCTTTAGGGTCTCTTGCCCTCACAGAAATGAGTGGGAGACTCATTTCTGGTGTCAGAAGCTGGTCCCTCCAGTTGGCGAGAGAGGTGAGCAGCTATTGGCAGTGAAGGTCATTAGTCTATATAGAACTAAATGGCCATCATTGATAGAGTTTCAAAAGCTTCAAAAAAAATTTTTTTTTCTATCAGAGATCTGATTCTTCAGCTTGATTTAGCTATGTGTTTTCAATACTCCTAACTATCACTCTAAGATGTCTAGACTTTCAAATTAAAGGCATGTAAGAGCATGGCTTGTGTAGCTATCATGGTAAGTCATCTACATCAGTAACTTTGTGTATGCAGCAGGGTGAAGGGAATATGGCAATCATCTCTTACCAAATGGTAAACCAACATCATAATACAGCACTTCATCATCAAGCAAAATACACTCAGAACAGCAGGAGCTGAAACTTGAAATTACAATCAACCAGTCACCAGCCTGACCCAGCTCTCAAAACACTGTGGTCAAACTTGTGATAAGGGGTCAGACTTTAAAAATACAACACTTTTGAATTAAAAAAAAAAAAAAAAAAAAAAAAAAAAACAGAATTACTGTAAGATGGAATCATTCTGCATGAGTTAGATAGGAAGCTCCTAAGATCAGCTCCTTAGGACACAAGTAAAGGTGCTGGTAAGAAGTGCTTCCCACTTGGCTTCCACCAAAGGGCATATGAATGTCCTATGCACTCCAGCATTGTATTTTATCAAACGTCAACATTTAAACAGGTCAGGTGCCCTCCTATAACATCCAAACAGAAAAACAGGGAACTGAGATAAATAGTAAATAGTAAGGCCACCATAAGGTGCATTACCTTACTTTGTCACTCCAAGTGGTCAGCCTTCAGATGGCCATATGTAAAGGGTTAACACATGAGGAGTAGTAAATGAGATGTCTACTTACCAAAACTGTAACTCAGTAAGAAACATGAACTTACAAATACCAGATGAACAGTAACTTCTATGAAGGCAAGAATAAAAGGCTCACCCAGGCAGCAGTAGGACCAAGCACTGAGAGGTATCCCAGTTACTCAGAACAAAAGCTTCCTGTTATCTTGAATTATGTGGCATGGTTAAGTATCTTATCAGCCAACTGAAGAACCTTTACTTTCAGGATACATTTGATATGATTGTCTTTCTTGCCTTCTACATTGAAGTCAGTATTCCAGCTAATAAATCCAAAGTGCTTTAGCTAGGCAACAGTGAGGCTCCAAATATTTCCAAATGTTTATTTTGAGGTAGTACTCATTTATTTGCATTGTTGGCTCTCAAATACCACCAAGGAAGTGAACCCATTTAGAGACAGCAAACCAAAGATGTAGAAAATAAATAAAAGTTTGTTTTCAGGTAGCAGGACCTTCTTACAAAAGTCAAGTCACATTCAGTGGATAAGTCATTTGAAACTTGTAAAAACTGTTTATAACCACAGCTATAAACTAAAGTGCTTTAAATTTTGCTTAATGTCTAAATCAGTGATTAGAATCATCATGTTTTAGAATTTGCTAGTCTCAGACCTCAGGAGATTGAAATGATTTTCTATAAAAAGCAGAAATGTTTTCTTCTCAAAAGAAACACTCCTCATAAATGTTGAAAATCCAAGTTATTTTTACAGAACTGGAACAGAAACAAGAGTTGAAATTGAATTACACAACAATACATGCTATAACTTCATAAAGAAGCAAATATGAAACCTTTGCTCATTCCTGCTGCTCATTAGCCAGCGCAAAGGCAGCTTTGCAGTCTTCCCAGTGCAAGGTAGATATGTTATTCCAGAAAATGTAACAGACCGTTTTTGCCTCAAAAGTACATAGGTTCACATTGAATTCACGCAAATGTAATGCCCTACTGTTCATCTGTCAAACATCAACAACTCACAAGCATTTATGTGCTACATGGGAGGTGAGCTGCACTCCTACTGACCAGAGGATACCAATATATACACACAAGACAAAAATAAAAAATAGGATCGCACATCTTTCTGTACATTTCATGCAGCTGGGCACAATGTGAAAAGAACATATACAAGGCACCCTTCCCAGGGCCAAACTCTCACTAAAATGGCTGATTAATATGCAGAAGAGTCTGCATGAATCAAAGGTCCATGGCAAGCTGCGAGACTAAGAAACACTGATGACCTTATTTTTCTTGTAACAATGCAGGAATGTTGATGTTCCAACCAATAGCTTGCCTATCGAACCCACATGTGAACAGATTGCATATGGGGTGGTCTTCACTCCATGCTGAGCAGCACACCATTCTTCTGTGGCCCTAGTAATAATCAGACAAATCAAAATTACTGCATTATTTCTGAAACAAGATTATAAAATCTCCAACACATTAGCAACTGTACTATTTGACTAAAGTAAATGGGGAAAAAGTAGTTCCGTTCTATATCCAAGAGAACCAAAACAAACCATGTATAGCAACGGGCTCTGTGCTAATAAAATCACTAGGAAATGAATGTCCTCAAGGCACAGGTAAGTTAATAGATGGGGTTCACACCAAAAGCATTCAAGATTATTTAAGAAAATGAGATTACGATCACATAGGGTTAAAAAAACATCGTGAGTTTTTTTTTTAATTTTTAAATTAATCTTTGTATATGTATGTGAAAGTCAAAAGACAACTTTGTGAAGTTGGTTCTCTTTCCTCCGCTACGTGGGTTACAGGTATCAAGTACAGACTATTGAACTCACACTGCAAGTGCCTCTACCTGCTGAGCATTTCACTGGTCCACTTTGAAATGTGTAAATAAACAAATGAGTCAAGAAGATATTTGAGGATAAGTTAAACTAAATTCAAAGACCTCAAATATCATTTTAACGTGAGTGTTCAGATAAGAAAAGAACTAGAAAAACACACATGGTACCGAATGAAACATACATGGTACCTAATGAAACAATACTAGTCTCCTGCTAGTCTCCTTAAATTCCAGTTAAGTATTAAGCTTTAGTCTGATAGGACAATATATATGTGTATAGCTTTAAGAACCTAATATAGAAATTCTTAGATTACTCATAAATTAATACAATTGCTCTAATATATTATTGCTATTTATTGTATAGAGCAAATTATAAGAATCACCATTAAGTAAAAATGACATACTTATTAAAAAGGAATATCCAAAGAATTATATAATTTTTTTCTATAAAACACTTAATAAAAATTTTATGTATAGGGAATCCAAATAGTCTGCAAAATTACAATTCTGAAAAGGACCACACAACAAAAATTAAGGGTATCTTTGTTAATAACAAAAGATAGAAAGAAAATACATCCTTTTGTTGACAGTAAAACCAGACCTTTAGACACAGCTATTTAAAGATAAAATGCTTAATTAACATTCACTATAGAAATCAGGAAGTTAACAACTAGGTAAAGAAAAGTGATTACATGAGTAAGAGCTACCAAGGGAGAAAGCTCAATACTATATCCAGTTTGACAAGAGAACACTTTTCACTCCAGGAAGAAGTACAGAGTCCACACGGTATATGCTCACAGCATCACCATCTACTCAGAAAAAGATCCTTTAGGCACCCACAGAGCCCCTTGAGTACTGATCAATCTGAGCAACAGGGATCAGCAGTTTTGAACTTCTTTGTTCCTGTTCTTTGTCCCTTAGGGGGGTACATTGCTTGTGCTATGACCAGCCTTGGACAGAAAGTGATATCTACCAGCTCACTGTGTTCTCTCCTTGTGATTTATTAACTGGGAACAGATCCAAATGTTCCCAGAGACGTAGCAAAAGAGTGTCTACCTTGAAACTGCCATTACCTTGAAACTGCTGACTGTTTGAGTACTAAGCTAGTCATAATAATTTAGTTTCCCATTGAATGTCCTCCTATTATTCATTCCTTATTTCTTGTTTTTATAAGATTTCATTATTCTTTGATGTTTTTTTCGATAGTCTAAGACTTTGGATGACTGCCCAAATTTCATATATTTAAAGTTGAGTAATTTAGAATAAACTTGTCTCAGTCTCAGTCTTGCTGAGACCCCTTCAACCCTTATCTGGTTTAATTCCCACGGATCCCCCTCGTTGAACTCTACAATGACAGGTAAATGAGGGCACTTACAATCCATAAACACACATAAACCACATGGACAGTCATCACCACACTAAAGAATATAGAATCCCCTTTACTCATCTGCAAGTATACATTTCTCACTCAGAATCTTTTTATCCTGGAGCTCTTCCTAACAGTTCACACACTGTTTTCTTGAAACTCACACCTGGGAAATGCCACCAATGCTATTCCTGAAGTAAAACAAATTTAAATCACTAGTCCTTTCATTTTAAAGGTGGGTGTGGCACAGACATGTGTAAACCCAACTACCTGGGAGGCCTGAATAAGAAGATCATCAGATCGAGGCCAATCTGGGCAACTTAGCAAGACGGTGTCTAGCAATAAAGAGCTAGGGGCCCACTTGTCAGCATGAATGAGGCTCTAGGCTCAACACACCCAGAACTGAAGAAATTGTTTTCTTCAATTTCCCATGAGTGCTTCCTTTCTCCCTTCTTATAGCTCATCAGCTGAAAGCAACTAGAACATTATTATAACTCAAGGATTTCTAGCTGGTTTAGTGACATTGAAAGTACATTTACTGGGCTGGAGCTCAGGGGTTAAGACTCTGCCTCACAAGCAGAAGGAACTAAGTCTGGATCCCAGGTCCCACATGGAAATGGCAACGGCCTGCACTTCCAGACCTGGTGGGTGGAGTTTGGGAAATCCCAGAGCAAAGGAAAAAGAAGCAGAAGCAATCCAAGATGATTCCTGAAGTTACCCTTAGGCCTCTACAAGCACAACAGACAGACAGACACACATATACAAACACCAACACAAACAGTGGTGTTGCAGTAAGAGCACCAGCTTGAAAAATATATATATATATATTTCATGTATCAGTATATGAAGGAATAATCCAAGCACAACAAAAATTCTACAATTCCAGTGAATAAAGTGTCTACAGGATAATCTACATGTAATCTGACCCACTTAGAACTTTATTCAGGAAAAATATTCTCAGAGTTATAAAGTAACATGTCCTCCTTTTCAGAAAACATATCACTTAAGAGGATATGGAGCTGGCAGTGAACCCCAACTCCTCACTCTCCCAACCTGTCGTTGCTCTGTAGTGTCTGAAGTATATACAGAGAGTACTGAGCTGGCATATGGTGTAAGAACTGTACTTTGAGGTTTTACACTGTGAAATGAGACTGGTACCAACAGAGCGACCACAGGCAGTGGCACAATAGTCAGTCATACTCTGAGGTATATGCACATGCACACAAGGCAAGTAAGCTGGAGGAACCAGGAAATGGATTCATTAGCAGAATGAACTGACTAGTTCAAAGACATCACAATAACAGTCAGAGAAGAACAAAAGAAACACAAGCAGAGTGATTATGCTTGGGAGCTCAATTAAAAACAAAAGCTTGAAAAAGTACTGCCTCACAAATGAAGGAATTTTCACTTGTGGCAACTACCTCTGCTACCTATCAATGGAGTAAGTCACTAACCTACGTTATCCACACAGAGACTCTGGTCCCCACCTCACAGAACATTATAACACAGGGACATGCCTATAGGCAGCAGCCTAGGCTCAAGACGTTCTAATACTGCTGGGCTGAGCTGCTACAATGACATCTCAAGTCTCAAGTCTTTTTATAAACCTCACTAAGGTGAGATCTGAACACAACCCAGAAAAACTCCGACCTAACTCTCATATACATCAAACTAGTGATTCCTTATTTTAAAAAGCCTTCTTTTTCTTGTGACATCTCTTATAGGATGGTGTTTTTCTTCTTGGAGGTGTTAAGGACCCATCTCAAAAATTCCCATCAGTTGATGACTAACACAGTCTCATCTGACTACATAACTTATCAATTCATAACTATATGCTAAAATTAATTTTTTCCTCTTATTTAATGTGATGATTAGAATGTCAAATTGCTAATTTTAATATGACTCACACTGTATTTCTCCTAGATTTTAAATGTGAAATACAAAGTTCTCCTCAAAGCTTGTGAATACTGTACCTGTTATATGTCTACTGCTGGGAGAGAGGGAAGAGCCATGCTTGGTAAACATACCTGTATACTGCTGGCGGGGCAGAGAAGGGTTGTGCTTGGTGAACATACCTGTCGACTGCTCCGGGGAAGTCGTGCCAGTCGAACTCCTGACATATCAAACAATCGCACTTGCCGGTTGTCATGGGGAAGGGCTATGATTTTCTGACCCACACACACATTGATCCTAAAGAAATAAAAATATATGCAAAATAGCGACAGTACTATGTCCTTGAATTTATAGATACTGATACGGTATTGTTCATATTTCAAGGCAAAATTGGATTAACAAGCCACAGATATAGCCTGCCTTTGACAATATACTAAAGAACAAGATAAACACAATGTCCAGATCATACATGCCCCCTCCCGACATACAGTACAGACACTCACTATCTGACAACAAATACAGATCCTGTCAAATAAAAACATCAGTCCCTCTAAATATATAAACAAAACCCTACAACATCTAGCTATAAATGTTTCATTCTTATTGATAAATCTTACTACAATACACGATTATATATTGAATAACTTTTAAGTACCAACAGATACTAAATAAACATTAACAAATCAATAAAATGTTTCTCCCCACTTCCCCACGGTTCTAATAATTAAACAAGTCATTACATTACAATCGATCCTCACCTGTTAATGGCAGAGTCCGTGCGAATTGTTGCAATTGGGGATCTCATATTTTTTAAATCCCAGACTTTCACTGTGCGGTCATCACTGCCTGAAACGACATTGTCTCCCACGGTGAACACAGCAGAGGTCACAGTGCTATAAGCAAAGTACACAGAGTCAGGAGCCTCCACAGGAAGGATGTGCCAATCCCCCGTTCCCACCCCGGTTCCCTGCACAGTGCTGGTGTAGACTGCCCTGTTTCCAGAGGTAGTAGCAGGTGGGAAGGACAATAGAGATGCCTCAGCATACAGAGGTCTTCTACTCTATAATCTGTTACTTTTAAAATTCTTCCTAATAAGTGTCCTAAATAAAAACCTCTGGTCTTACATAGAACTAAGCCAGCCTAATCTCCCCCCATCCTGAAGCTGAGGGACATTTGCGGAAGAGGGGGCAGTAAGATTGTAAGAGCAAAAGGATGGGAGGAACAATGATCTGAAGATTCTCCACACTAGTTAGGGCTGAAGCAATCATAATAGGACTTTGCATGCCCTGCGCAATGTCCAACACACTATTGACCTCACAAAGTCTAGCATCGGCTAAAGGCACCAAGATCCTTGGAGGCAAGGGATTGGCAGCCACAGTAGTGTTTCCTATGCTTAAGGGGAACACGAGAAAGGGTTCAGGGAAAGACCACTGGGTCCTTGTACGTCATCGGAGAGGAGGACCAAGAAGAGAGTTAGGCATACACAATAAAGGACTCTCTGGGAATTGGGGGGGAGGCATGGGAGACGGGGAGGGAGGGAAGGGGAACAGGGGGTTCAGGGGGGGGAGGGAACTGGTCTACCTATTAAGTTTGTATGAGCGGAAATAATAATAAAAAATGTTAAAAAATTTAAAAAAAAATAAATCCCTTCTACTGGAAAGGAAAAAAAAAAAACCCTCTGGTCTTCTTAATGGGATAGAAAAATGCATTCTCTCCCTACTTTGTCCTACTTTCTTCAATGTGGCAAAGTCTGTAGGAAAATATGGCTGAAACAGAGCCTACCCAGTTTTCTATACATTTAAGGTTTGATAGCAATGGAATAAATAAAAATCCATTTCAACTGCAACTCCCAACTTAATTAGAAGAGTCAAATGAAACATTCTAGTGACTAGACAATTCAAAAATAGCCAAGAATATCAATAGACTTTTTCCCAACCAAGAGACTAGAGAGGTGGGCTCAAACTGGTATGTGTCTGCCACACAAACATGAAGGCCTGAGTTTGAGTCTCCAGAACTCGGGCAAAGATGCAGACATGCATGCCTATAATTCTGGCACTGGGGAAGTGGATACCAGCAGATCCCTGGAGTTCAATAGCAACTCACTCTAACCGAATTGGCGAGCTCCAGATTCAGTGAGAAGATCTGGTTTAAAAAAGTAAGGAGGAATAATAAATACCTATGCCAACCTTTGACCCCCGCATGCATGTCGACCCCCACCACACATACACACATAAAAAAGATATCCATATAGTCAATAAGTACATGGAAAAATGCTCAACACATCACTAGTAAGGGAAGTTGTCCCACACAGTGATAACTATTGTTATTTTTTGTTATTAACTATTGTTAATTTTTGATATAGCTCTTCTCTTAAGCAAAAGTCACCAATTACTTGTTAGTAAATACTTAGAACTTAAGTAAAACAGCATGTGGAGAAAAAAATTCTAATTCAATCATCTTCTCATTCACTGGCAAAGTTCAATACGAAAACATGCTAAAGTCTACTTGCTTACTTTTCCAATTAATTGGAGTCTAAGGTACCTTATTTTGACACATCCCTTAAAACAATCACTGTGGGACTGGAGAGATGGCTCAGGGGTTAAGAATCTGCCTCCCAAGCAGATGATCAGATCCCAGGTCCCATGTAAAAAACACCAGGTAGCAACAGCCACAGCAATCTGCATTTCCATCCTGGTGGGCAGAGCCTAGGAAATCCCAGAGCAAAGCAAAAAGAGGTAGAAACAATCCAGGAAGAAGATGATTCCTGAAGTCATCCTTGGTTCTTCACAGGGACACACAGTAACCTCTGACACACACACACACACACACACACACACACACACACACACACACACACACACACACAAAAGAGAGAGAAAGAAAGAAAAAAAAGAAAGAAATTCCAAAAAATAAAACAATCACTGTGTTAAACAGTAATACCCATTCCTACTGTTTTTATTATATGGGGAGTGGGTTCCATTTTTAACATTCATCTCTTTAGCAAGTCTTTACAGGGCTTGCTTCCTGCTTGGTGTAGTGCCAAGCAACCATTTTAGTTACTGAGTTAGTGATGAATCTCCCCAGGATTGGTCAAGATATCACCTGAATTCAACCAGAATGAGTAGATCCAAAGATGCCCGCACAGCAGCTTCTCAGAGAGACACAGGCCTCACTCTGGCTGTCTCTCACACCACAAAAACTAGAGCCACTCACTTCAGGCAAAAAATATAAACACATCCCACCAATCATGAAGCTGCTGAAGTTACCCTATAAGATGCATCATTTTAGCATCAAAATTATTAACTTGCAAGGACAAAAATTTGGTTTCTGCATCCTAGACTTACACATCTCATCTGCTGGGAACAAAGTAATTCCAATTTAAATGCCAGTTGTTCCTGTTGCTGACAATGTACTGTGAAATTCCATTTCCTGTTCTATTCAAATTCCTAATGAGACAAGCCTCCAGCCATTAGGTCCCATTTATGAAAACTCTATGTTCACACGCTGAAGTTCTACTTAAATACAAGGTTCAATACATTAATACAAGAGGTCTAAACTACAGTATCAGAGCAGCTACTAAAATCAAGTTTTTATAGACTATTAAACTATTACCTAACTAACAGAGATCCCAGTGACAATACTGTGTATCTATCTACCTTCTGAAAAACAGTCTGCTGTGACACAGGCATCTCTAGCTAAATTTGCTCATACTAATTCCCCAGATAGTACTGACACTAGGTGGGATCCTTCTCTGATGGGGGGAATCCTGGGCACTGTCGGATGGAGCAGCCTCCCTACCTCTGCTCATCAGGTACTAGTGTGTGCTGTCTCCCTACATTGACAATCGACACTGTTTCCTAAAGGCAAAACTATCATTGCACTACACCTAGATGGGGCATTAAAGACATGATCCTATATCCAGCAATAGATGATAAAATAAGAAATGGGAAGAAGGCAAATCTGCAAATATCAACCTGATGACCCATCTTCGTGCTTTATTTAAATAAAACTTAGTGTAGGACCTGACTATGAATTAGGAATGCAAAAGTTAGAGGAAAGCTAAAAGAGCTACTGATATTGGTAGACCTTTACAAGCAAAAAGTAAAGATGCCATTGACTTCTGTTTGGAATGTATTCTTCAGTAGGTTTTGTCCAAGCTAAATTTCAGCTAACATTCTACTCAATTAATGGGGGCGGGGGGCTCAACAAAAGATCATCTGACCCTATGTTAATGAAATGCTAGAAGACATTAGGTTTTTAATAAATCACAATCTTGACAGGTATTGTAGGACATCAAAGGAAAAAACTGGCAATGAAGCAGTAGTTTTAAAGGTACCCTTAGACCATAGGTCCCACAGGGAGGCTAGTGAGCCACAGCCACTCACTGGAAAAGCTTCAGACTCTGCCAAACTACAGCAAAAGTCATTTATCTTGTCGTGGAGAGCAGCCGAGCATGTACTTCCAGCTGACAGTATGGTACCTTCTCACCACACACCACTGCCTGATCTGGAACATTCTGCTCCCTCCGTGGGTCTCAATCAACGGAAATACTGTAATGCTAGCACTCCTCATTAGGACTAACAGCTGTCTTCCCAGTCACACAGAGACACAAACTGTTTTGCATAACAATCTGCCAAAATTTCACTGCTAAAAAAAAATACATGATGTGGAAAATGCTGAACCATAAAATGTTAATGCAATGCTCTTTTCTGACACAAGGTCAAAAAATTTACTAAGATTCCCATTTCTTATTTTTAACATGTAAATTCCACAAAATACTGTTTTTATATTTGAAAAACAGATCACTATTTTACAGTCATTAAGCACTAAGTAGAAAGGCAAGTATATGGAGCATCCCTTTCCTTAGAATACAAGCTTATGTGTTCAGGACACATAAAAGTCTTCATCTTTTAAAAGTATCTTGACTTTATTACTTTGAGTGATATTTTGACTAAAAAGCATACTGAGACTGTTACTTTGGCCAGTCAACTGTTCAACTATAGCAGTGTGTATACTAGATCATACAACTAGATCACATAATATGTCTGACTTTCAAATGAGTAGTCTAGAGTTAGTAACCAATGTGTGTACCAACAAATGAACCCAGATTCCAGGACACACCTGTGTGCTGTGCTCCTGTGCAGAGTGTGGCAGAAGGTGAAGCAATTTGCACTCTCTGCATCCAGAGTTGTCACACCAGTTATTTTCTTCCTGCTATTATTTTCTAAACTATTTATATAGAACTAAACCTCTAAGACATAATACCAATCCTCAACCTTAGTATTCTAAATCTGTGAACATATATTAGTATTCTAAAAGAGTGAATCTTGAAACCTTTGGAAGTAGACATTCTTTTTGTTTTTCTATGGTTTGTGTTTTTTACAATTTAAAGAACTCACACAGCCTTAGATAGAGAACTGAGATACCACTGAGATACCTAGCTGAAAAATAGGGAAGTTGTGTCCAAAAGAAACATGGTACTGAATCTCTGTTGATGGCTTATCCACTCATAAAATGGACCCTGAGAAAAAAAATAACTAAAAGAAAAGTTGAACTTATACATGATCTTTTTTTAGGATTTGTAATGCAATTGTTCTGGAAAAAGAAATTCAGCTTACATGTAGGTAGTACTACCTTAGCATTCTCGATTACATTTCTTTGTAATTCTCCCTCCTCAGTAATATCAGGGATCTCCAATTTCAATTACACATAACTGTTAACTTAGCATGTATTCCCTAAGAACCTCCTGTGTGCCAGAGGTCCCACTCTGTGTGCCACTGAGCAGATAGTAGAACTGCTCTCCAGGAAATCCCCATTCCAGCGAAGAAGATAAGGAAGTTCTCAGCAAGCTAATGAAATGGGGGACTGATGCAGAGCGCACAGGTCACTCACGTGACTCCAACTGTGCTTCGAGCAGTCATCGAGCTGAAGGTATTTTAAGCTGCTTGAGAACCACAGTGATGGCAAGTCCACAGGCACAGGTTCCTCCAGTGACTTCAGGGCGCACCAGAACAGTGCATTTAGCAAGCACAGAGATTCTTAACATAGTTAACTGTTATCAAGAGTCAACAAAAATGACACTCAGTTCAATGAAAATTACTTCATTCTTGAGGTATCAGAGGTCAAGATTTATTTGCTATCTTGAATCTGATCCTTCTCTTGATTAGAAACACTAAGTCAGCTGCAGTTGACCAGAAAACTTCTCCCTGATGACTAGCTTTCATAGTGCCAAGAGGTTCTATGCAGGCTACAGAGAGCACACTGAACCCTGCATGCCACAAAATGGACCTGGTTAGACAAGATGCACTCACTGGAACAATAGTAACATGACTGCTGTGGGGTAACCAACTGCTTCCAGCTTGGATTTGAGGCCTGCTCCACAGAAGGGAATTCATGCCTGCTTTTATAAACCTAATCAAAAGCCCAGAGCAGGGGAGGTCATAGGCTCCGGGGAGAAACTACAGCTATTGATTTGCTAAGTGGACATGTTGTCAAACTGCCTTCTAAATATTTATATTTATACCCATATGTTAGTGTTGATCCCAACCAATGGGCAAAGAAGTTTCTATCAACAATGCAAAATTAGTGCAGGGGCTCATAACTGGTCAAAGTGCTATAAATAGTAAGTGCTAAGTGGCCTAGACTTAAATGGCCATTTGTAACATCCCCCAGTCCCAAGGCCAAAAAGGGAACAGAAAGAATGTAAGAGCCAAAGGATAAGGAGGAATGCTTGCTATCTTGTGGATAGGACATGGCTGTTGTAATCTTGAACTCACAGCAGCCACAGTTACCTGAACAAGATTCAGACAGTCAACCTTCCAGCATGAATAGGGGACTCCTGAGATCCCACCCTGGCTGAGAAGTTACTGGCAGGTAATGGTTGCTGCAAGAGGGAAAATCAGTTTTCCTCAGTGTAGCCACTGGTAATGTCCCCATGCTCCACTGGATGGCTCCACACCCACATGTACGGGAGGGGATGGGGGGGGCCCTAAGGGAACTTATGGAGTCACGAAGGTGGGAGGGGAGCAAATTGTGAAGGAGTCCAGGTAAGTGGGGAATGGGACATGCTCAAGATACACTTTATATACGTATGAAATTATCAAAGAAAAGACAAAAGTGTTACTTACAACATTGTGAATGTAGAATATTTATAACTATATCAAGAATTCTAAAGAAATCTGGGAGAAATAAATTATACTTAAATTTGATGAGGAGTGATCTCCCTCAAGTTGTAATAATCTACTTTCCATTGTTCCATTTCTTTTCTGGATTCTATATTCTGAATGTCACATACACACCAATTAACAGTGGCTGGCATTTCAATAGCACCCACCGTGTAATTTTGTACAAAAGAAAAATTCTGAAAGTTTCACTCACTTTAAAATATTATAAAATAAAACTTTTACATAAGCTTGTAAGATAATACACAAACAAGCTTTATTTATTAGAATGACTGAGAAAGGCAAAGTTCAAATTATAAAATAAGAATTTTCACTATCAGATATTCAGATTATCAAAAAAAAGTGTTTGAACTGTCACTCTAGCTTGAAAGGATAAACACAAGACAAGTCACAAAGTGACACCATGTGGCAAGGGGGTCTCTGTATCCAGTCCTGGGTCTACAATGATTGTCCCAGAACCTGGGAAAGATGTCTTCATGTGCAAAATAAAAGGATGGGTCTAAAATGTTTCTCAACTTGCAAATGGGCTACTTCTATCTGTCTAACACTGGGCTGCATGTACTGGTAACAAGCCACTTCACATGAAGATCATGTGGTGTTACACTCCATACACAATGAGAATGCCGCTAAGAGGTGGTGTTCTACGTGTTTGTCAGTGTATGTGCATGTATGTGTCTATATGTGTGTGTATGAATGTGTGTGCAAGTGTCTGTGTCTATGTTCATGTGGTGTATGTGTGTGTGTGGGTGTGTGTATGTACACATGTGCGAAACTAACTTCATCCCCCCCACAGACACAGAAATTAATTTTATCAACTAACTATGCCTAAAAAGAAATGTTTTCTGGGGGCTGGAGAGGTGGCTCAGGGGTGAAGCCTCTGCCTTGCAGGCGGAAGGTCCTGCGTTCAGATCCTAGACCCCACATGTAGACACCAGGCCGGAAGCAGAGGAGGCCTGTGTTTTCTGATCCTGGTAGGGCGGAGCCTGTGAATTCCAGGGCAGAGTAAACAAGGAGGTGGAGGTGGTCCGTGGTGGTTCCCGAATTCGTCCGTGGTTCTACACACACACACACACACACACACACACACACACACCGCATGCACGCGCACACACGCATACACACACAATTGAATAAATAATAATAAAAAAATTTTAAAAAAAGAAATGTTTTCCAACAAACTACATCCAATTCTAACCACTCACTGAGGGAACACTAAGAAAGGAATAACAGGTATCAGAAAAGTCCCTGCAGGTTCAACACTTAGACAGAACCGAAGAATAAAAGTAAAATGGGCATAGTGCCTGTAATCCTAACACTCAGAGGCTGAGACTGCCCCCAGTTTGAGCTGCACAGTGGGGTTCCAGGCCAGCAAGAGCTCCCAGGTGAGACCCGTCCTCAAACGAAAACAAGAAAAGTTGACAGGAAGTTATTATCATAACTCTCCAACACATGCCATTTTCTTAAAAACAAGCCAAAGAAAAAATAGCTATTTTCTTCCAGTATCATGCAGAATTGACACATTTTCTTTTTTTATTCTTTGACAGTTTCCCAAATGTATACAATGAATTCAAGTTACTTTCACCCATATTAACTGACTCCATCCCCACTCTTTCTCATACTGAAACCTTCCCACCAGTCTCCCTCCTATTTTCATGTCTTTATAATTCATACATTTTTCTATGGGTCATTTAAGGAATGACATAGGCACCACCCACATACATCAGAACCCTGTCCTTTATAATCCTGAGGAACTCACACTGAGTAAAAACTTCAGTGTGACCAAAAGAAGAATGACCTGCTGGAAGAACTATTAGAACAACTGCCCGAAAACAACATATCTCCCACCTCCACACACTATGAGATGTGGCTACCGCAGAAATGGACAAGGATGATGGAACATGGCGACGGGAAAAATGCTTCTGCTACTTTCATTTATCCAGCTGAGCCCAACAAATTCAGTTGTCTCAAGTGACTCTGACAGGCCACCCCTCACAGCTGCCTCTGCTACCTTCTGCATAACATAGGCTGGCAGCTGGCCCATGGGCACCATAAGAAGGGAACTGTCATGGCACCACTGTCATGGCACTCCTCAGTAAGAAGTACTGAGGAATTTCAGGGTCCAGTCCACATTCAGGTGGATTCCAAAGTCAGCTAAGTATCTGTAATCTTTACAGTGTCATGCTTGTAAACATCTGCAACATTCTCCAGCCTATGTTGTTTCGTTCCTACTCACCTGGGGAAACCTCAGCAACTATGTACACACACTTAAAACTATTCCCTTCCAACGCCCTCACTGCCCACATCCTGCCAAGCACATACCCACAGCTGTATATATGCACACATACACACCCCACACCTGAAAACCCACCCACCTGCACATGCCCACCTTTGCACACACCTACACTTACAAATGTTCTTGCTTATAGACAACCCTACTTGCAAAACCCTCCCCTGCACACACCGACCTTCAGACAGCCCATTTGCATGTTCCCTTATCTGCACACATGCCCGCTTTCACATACCCCATGTGACCCAGTCTCAGATGCCTCCCTGACCCTTCCTTTCTCAGTAAAGTGATAGAACTGGAGAGCTCAGAGCAAAGCTGCAGAACATAGCAACTTAATCACACTCATTTCCTTGAAGTTCTTTTATCTTATTAGTTTCTAAATAGTCAGCCTGTTTAGCTATTGCTTGTCTGAGACAGTATCTCATTATGTGATCTTGACTTTACCTGATGACCCATCCACACTGAACTTCCATAAAAGTTAACCACCATAAGCTTCCATCCACCAGAGTACACAACTATTTATTCCTGCTTCTCCCTAGCTGAGGATTCGTTCTTTTAAAATATATTCACTGTTCCTAATATGCATTAGGACTGAAAGAAAAGCACACTTTTACACAAAAACAGTAAAAGGCCACAGCTGCCTTCCAAAGAAACCAAAACAAAAGCAAAGCAGAGACACAAAACTCAAAATATAGTCTCTGGAGGCCCTTTAACGTGGGAAAATAATACAAATTTTCCTGAAAGTGTTCATATTCCCTTTCTTCAAACACTACCTCAAACTTACAAGAGCCTTTTTGAGAAAGTTTAGGTTCTTGAGGGATTACTGGAGAAATCACTTCTGTGGAACAGCCAGCTCCCAAAGGTGGCAGTTAAATGAAGTGTGACTCTGCTCTATATTCCGTGTGAGAACCCTGCGGCTCCATCAAGCACAGAATCCAGGCAGCAGCTGTTTGGGAAAGAAGTGGCAAAGGAAGCAGGTGTACCCAGGTGACCAAGTTCAGTGATGGCTGTCCACTGTGGTGCTGGCTAGGCTAGGACAGAAAGATGCACTACTGTCCATGTGCCTACCATCTTCTCCAAAAAGAACTGGACCTTCCAACCCTGCGGCTCCTACATGACAAGCCCTGACTTCAACCAACCAACACTTGAAATCCAGCAGACACCGCAGGTCTGTCTCAATGAACCAAGTATCTTGGAACATTTCTGGTCTATGTCAATAACCTGAGGGCTATTGTAGGTTATCTCAGTAAAGTGATAGAACTGGAGAGCTCAGAGCAAAGCTGCAGAACATAGCAACTTAACCGCACTCATTTCCTTGAAGTTCTTATTTTATTAGTTTCTAAATAGTCTGCCTGTTTAGCTATTGCTTGTCTGAGACAGTGTCTCATTATGTGACCTTG
>JALPQD010000181.1:4008775-4028825 GCA_023101885.1 Typhlomys cinereus
TGGATTCCGAATTCAGATACTTTTGCTTTTGAGGGAAAGTGTTTAACCCCCGAGTCATCTTCCCAGCCCAAAATAAATACATATTTTTTAAATGCATTGAAGTTGGACTTGGTGACAAATACCTGTAATCCCAACATTAAAATCCCAAGTTTGAGGCCAGCCTGGGCTACATATCAAGACACTGCATCAAAAGAAAAAAAATACAGGCAATATAATTACTTGTCCATCTTCAGAATGTTCCAAACATATTAGCCTGTAACTGAGCAAAATCGTGACTACAAAATATTTTTAATATTTTTACTTTGAAAAAGCATCTCTTGTAGCCTGGGCTAAGCCTTGATCTTGCCATGTAGCCAAGGAGGACCTTCAACTTCTGATTCCCCTGTCTCCATCCCAAGTTACTGGAATCACAGGCATGTGCCACTACAGCAAGTGCAAATCCTATTTTCTAATAAAGCCGGCAACCCAGCAAGGCAGAGCAGAGTTAGTCACTCACCAACTATCACTTCCTCCTTATCCATCGGAAAAGCAGCTTGTGACCACAGTGTCAGAATCCAAAGCTAATGTCAACCAGGAGAGACATAGCCGAGGCCTGCTCTCTGTTGCCCCTTCTGTCTGAGAGCCCTGGGAGATCTAAGGTCATAGTCAAGACATTGCTACAAAAGCAAGTCCTCCAGTCTGTCAATGACCCAAAAAGAAGGGTGCAGAAAGCCACTGCAGGAGCCCCCGCAACACCCGAAAGCGCGGAGACCAGCTACCCGCCCATCTCCTTACTCACCTAGCAAACAGCAGCTGCTGCAAGGGGGCTCCAGAGTCAGCCTTAAAAACCTTCAGCAGCCGGCAGGCGTTGCAAGGCTTTTGGTCCATTCCTTGCAGGGCTGGTTTGCAACTGAAGCAAATGAGCTGATTCAGGGAGACTGGGGATACATCAGGGTCACCTGCAGGAACCTGGCACTCCATGGGGCCCAGGCGTGGGGAATGATTGCATTTGCTTGTGGTGGGTGAGAAGCTTGGGTCTCCCCCAGGTGAGCTTCATGTCTAGGTGAGCGTCTCAGGTGCCCTGGGCTTTCAGCCTCTGCAACTGGGTCTTTTGAGAACTTCAGATAAGCTATGGAAGGCAACAGAGAGAGAAAAGAGAGAGAGTGCAAGAGGGAGAAACAAAAACACAGAAACAGAGACAGAGAGGGTGAGAGAGAGACAGAGAAACACGAGGGAGTCTGGGGAGGTGACTCAGTACAGCGCTTGCTGTGCAGCACAGTGACCTCAGTTTAGTCCTCAGCAACCACATCAAAAGGTGGAGACCATGGTCTGCTTTGTAACTGCACCTCCAGGAAGACAAGAAAGGGCGTCCTTGGGTCTCCCTGATCAGCCAGCCTAGTCTGCTAGCTGAGCCCCAAGTCAGTGGAGACCCCGCCTCAAAAACAACCAAATAAGCAAAACCCACAAATGACCAGCTCCTGAGGATGACACCCTGAGGGTTGTCTTCTGACCTTCACATTTGGTGCACATGCATGTACACACAGAGGAAATTAATAATAGATAATAATAATAATAATAATAATAAGCCATTGGGCAGGGGAAGTCAGTTTCCCGGAGAAGCTGATGCTTGAGAGACACTAGAGCTAAAAACAAAACAAACAAACAAACTGGGTCTGGTGAGATGGTTAAAACCTTTACGTTACAAGCTAAAGGACCTGAATTTGAATCCCCTGATCTCCTGTAAAAATGCCAGCTGGATATGGCAGTGACCTGCAATTCCAGCCCTGGAAGGCAGAGCCTAGGAAACCCCAGAGCAAAGCAATAAAGAGTAGAACAATCCAGAGTGGTTTCTGATGACACCCTTAGGCATCCACAGACACACACGCTCAAGTGCCCACTTATGTACACGCATGTATACACATGTACCAGACTTGCCGAGGCTACATCGTAAGACGATTGGGGGGAACTTTCTTGACTTCTGATTTTTCAACTGTACAATGGTGCAAAAAATGATAACTAATTTATTTATTTTTGGATCTTTTGTTTGTTTTTGAGTGAGGGCTGGCCTTGAACTCCTGATCCTCCTGCCTCTATCTCCTGAGTGCTGGGATCACAGACACTTTTTTTCACCAAGGCCAGGTTTCTGAGGGGCTGAGGATGGACCCCAGGGCTTCATGCATGCTAAGCCAGAGCTTTACCAACTGAGCTACATCTACAGTCTTTCTCCTGGCTAGTGATAAGCTATACGTGTGATGGTCTCTAGAGATGCTGGGCGAAACGTGGACTCAAGTTCCCAGTCAGCCTCACGTCTCAAGGGGCAGCACTGACCCGCTGCAGTGTACCATGTTACAAAGCTAAGAGGCTCATGCATTTCAGCTCACAATATTTCCAGTTTGACAGAATGCAGTCTCATTGTGAAACAAAGGATATCTACACAATATTTTCCAGCGTATCACCTGCAGCTTTTTGAAGGTAAGAGAAATATTTCCAGCGTGAGGCTGGGGTGGAAGGTCATTGAAAAGATGGTTGGCGTTTTCTGGACACCAGATGTAAGTGGCAGGCAGCCTCCCAATCCCAGACTGGGGTATTCTAGGCAGGTGCTCTGCCACTGAGTCCTGCTCCCAGCCCTCCACTGAGAGACTCTAGGCAGATGTTCTCAAGCCCCTCACTGAAGGCATGCTAGCCAAGCACGATACTGCTTAACCAAACCCTCAGGCCCTCGCTGACAGGGTCTAGACAGGGTCTCTACCACTGAGCTATAATTCCTAACCCTAGTCTCTATTTTTCACCTTTAAAATTTTGTATTTGGGTTATTTCAGACAATGTCTCACTTTGTAGCTAGGTTGACCTGAGACTCACAGCAATCTTCTGCCTCATCCTCCTGAGTATGAAGACTGAAGGTGTGCACAGCATGGCTCAGACTCTTGGAATTTCTTAATTGAGAGGAGAGAGAGGAAGAGAGAGAAAGGGAGAGAAGGGGAGGAGAAGGAGAAAGAGAGAAAGGGAGAGAAAGAGAGAGAACATGCATGGGTGGAGCTAAGAAGACAATTTTCAGAATTCAATTCTCTCCTCCCACCATATGGGCTTCTGAGCCCACTCAAATCACCATGTATGTGAGTAGGCGCCTCACCTGCTGAACTATGTCACTGACCTTCTCTTTTTTTTTTTTAATTTATGAGACTGGGGCTGGGGAGATGGCTCAGGGGCTAAACCTCTGCCTTGAAAGCAGAAAGACCTGAGTTCAGATCCCAGATCCCATGTAACCTGCACTTTTGGCCCTAGAAGATGCAACTTGGGGGAACTCCATGGCAAAGCCAAGAGAAGGTAGACTAACCAAGGATGAGGCCTCCACAGACATACAGTGCCTTCTGATACACACAGACACATGCACAGATATAATACAAATTTAAAAAATTTGTGAGACTGGGGCTAACCAAGTTGACTAGGGAGGCCTCGAATTTGCAATCCTCCTGCCCCAGCCTCCTGAGTTCTTCACTCAGTACCTGGCCTTGCGACCCTCCTTCCTCCTGTCCATCTCTCACTGTTTCTTTCCTTTCTTTTTCTCCTCCTCCCTTCTTTCTCTCTGTTCCTTCATTCCTGCCTTCCTTTATGGTCACATACACATAAAATTTGCCGTCTCAACCTTTTTAGTGTACAGCGCAGTGGCATTAGGCATTTTCACATGTTTGTGTGGCCATTGCCGCCACCCAGCCCCAAACAATCTTGTTTTCCAGCCTGCTCCATTCCTGGCCCCAGTCCCTGGCTCCCACCCATTTACTTTCTGTCCCTGTGAATTTGTGTGGCCAGAGCTCTACCTGCTGAGCTGGTTCTGGTTCTGAGACAGGGTCTCCTGTAGGCAAACATGATGTCGAAGGTCTGATCGTCCTGCTTCCTGAGTATTGGGATTACACCTATGCATCACCTCATCTGTGTGTGAGGTGTGGCAATGAGCTTAGGACCTCGTGCATGTTTGCCAAGCACTCAAGTAACTGAGCTACAGCTACAGCTTGAGTTTTGCTGTCTTCTATTTATTTATTTTAATAAATCCTGAAATGCTTATAGATCCAGTATCTTTGGAGTAAGTGTTACAAGTAACATCATTTCATTTCAGTGTGTGTGTGTGTGTGTGTGTGTGTGTGTGTGTGTGTGTCTGTGGAGACACAAGGTAACACTGAGAATCATCCTAGGTTGTTGTTCTACCTCCCCTTAGCGTTCTGGGGCTCCCAGATCCTTGCTACGCCCCCCCCCCCTTACCTTCTGGGGTTTCCAGATTCTGCCTTCCAGGGCCAGATTACAAACTGGCGCCATTTCCTCCTGGCATTTTTTATGTGGGCCCTAAGAATTCACACTCTGGTCCTTTTGCTCGCGAGACAAAGGCTGTAACCCCTGAGGCATCTCCCCAGTCCTCTGCTGTCATTTCAAAAATCCTTTTTAAAAATTTCAACAGCAAGTGCATTCCTTGCTGTCCACTTTCTTGAACAACCACTTTTTTTTTTGTACTATGTTGCCACTTTTTTTTTATAATTATTTATTCAACTGTGTGCATGTGCATATGTATGTGCGGCGCGTGCGCGCGCGCGTGCGTGCGCATGTCTGTGTGTGTGTGTGTGTGTGTGTATCTGTGTGTGTGTATGTGTAGAACCACGGACGAATTCGCGAACCACCATGGACGCCTCCACCTCCTTCTGCCCCGGGATTCACAGGCTCCGCCCTACCAGGACCAGAAGCGCAGGCCGCCCCCGCTTCTGCCTGGCGTCTATACGTGGCATCTGGGATCCGAACTCAGGACCTTCCGCTGCAAGGCGGAGGCTTAACCCCTGAGCCACCTCTCTAGCCCTTGAACAACCACTTTTGATAGGCACTATCGCTGGCTATCAATATATAAATAACTTTATTGCATCATTGACATAAAAAGAACCTTTATTTAGAAAAAAATAGAGAAAAACATGCATTGGAGAGTAAATGTCACAGTTCCTCAGAATATTCAGGAAAGATTTGGGACTTGAGGTCAGTTTTCTGAAATCCACAGGCCCATGCAGCTGCCCCCACTCCCGCCCCAGGGAGTATGTGGAGTGTGCGTGCACACTTGTGCAGGGGTGTCAGAAAGTCCCCAGGGCATGAGGCAGAGGGAAATTTGACTTCTCAAGTTGTCTTTCCTTAAGGAGCTAATGTTAGGTTATTGGTGTGTGTCTGTCTCAAACCCAAGAGACCTGGAGTGGAACTATAGGAGAAACAGGACTGAGAGATGGCACAGTGGTTAAAACACTTGCCGTGCAAGCTAAAGGACCCGGTTAGATCCCCAGATTCCACATGAAATGCTGCCTGGGCTTGGAGGCCCCCTCATTCCAGCCACAGAAAGTGGAGCCTAGGAATTTCCTTGAGCAAGCTGGCTGAACAGACTTGCCTTCACGGCATGCTCTGGGTTTAATTACAGATCCGGCCCCAACAATAAGGTGGAAGAGCAATGGAGAACAATTCCTGTATCAACTTCAGCGCCCCCAGACACATGCATAGGCACATACACATCATGTGCCCATGCTCGCAAACATGCATAGGCACACAGACACACCCACACATACACACGTGGACACACCCACAATACACATGGACAACCCCACAATACACACATGGACACACCCCACATACACACATGGACACCCCACAATACACACATGGACACTCCGCACACATACACACATGGACAACCCACACAATACACACATGGACACACCCCACAATACACACATGGACACACCCCACAATACACACATGGACACACCCCACAATACACTCATGGACACAGCCCATAATACACACATGGACACACCCCACACATACACACATGGTCACACCCCACACATACACACATGGACACACCCCACAATACACACATGGACACACCCCACAATACACATGGACATACAACATAATACACACATGGACACACCCCACAATACACACATGGACACACCCCACACATACACACATGGACACACCCCACAATACACACATGGACACACCCCACAATACACACATGGACACACCCCACAATACACACATGGACACACCCACAATACACACATGGACACACCCCACAATACACACATGGACACACCCCACAATACACACATGGACACACCCCAAAATACACACATGGACACACCCCAAAATACACACATGGACATACAACATAGTACACACATGGACACACCCCACAATACACACATGGACATACAACATAATACATACATGGACACACCCCACACATACACACATGGACACACCCCATAATACATACATGGACACACCCCACAATACACACATGGACACACCCCACACATACACACATGGACACACCCCACAATACACACATGGACACACCCCACAATACACACATGGACATACAACATAATACATACATGGACACACCCCACACATACACACATGGACACACCCCATAATACATACATGGACACACCCCACAATACACACATGGACACACCCCACACATACACACATGGACACACCCCACAAATACACACATGGACACACCCACAATACACATGGACACACCCCACAAACACCATGGACACACCACCAACACATACACACATGGACACACCCACAATACACACGTGGACACACCCCACAATACACACATGGACCACCCCATAATACACACTCAAGACCTAAAGAAAAAGGAGGAACATGAGTACGGAGGAGGCAGCAGAAGGAACCAGAGAGTGGTTGTTTCTCAGATCTGCTATAAAATAACAACCAGATTATGGTAGGCTTTGTGTTGTGTGTGTGTGTGTGTGTGTGTGTGTGTGTGTGTGTGTGTGTGTGTTTGTCAAAGGGCACTGTGTGTCCCTGTGGAGGAAAAGGGTGACTTTGGGAATCATCCTAAATTGCTTCTACCTCCTTTTTGCCTGACCCTGGGATTTCCCAGGCTTCACCCATCAGGACTAGAGGTGCAGGCTGCCACTGTTTCTGCCTGGCATTTTTATGTGGGACCTGGAATCTGAACTCAGGACCTTCTCCTTGCAAGGCAGAGTCTGAACCCCTGAGCCATCTCTCCATCCCACTTTGGGTTTTTTTGGACAGAAGGTGGCTCACTGAACCTGGAGCTTTCCAACTTAAACTGGGTCACACTTCTTCTTTCTAGATAACCAAGGTACGTTTTGCTCATTCTTCAAATTACCTTCTTGCTGGGATCCCTCAGGCGAGTGGCTCCATGCTCTCCCGTGCTGCACAGCTGCATTCTTTATGCTTTAGGGTGTTTACTTGTTTCTGTGTCCTGCCACTGTGCCTACTGCATATCTGCACCATGTCTGCACAAGCCAGATAGTAGGTCTATTGGCGTGTATGCATGCATGTGTGCATGTCTGTGCACATGCATGTGTCTATGGGTGCACCAGCGTGTATACATGTATCTGTATGCATAACGGTGCACATGTATGTGTCTCTGTGTGCATGTGGTATGCATGTGTGTGCACATACATACCTGCACAACACTGTTGACATTAGGCGTCTTCCTTGATGGGATTCTACTTATACATTGAGATGGGGCTTCCTGCCAACTTCAAACCGGCCAGTTTGGCTACTCTGGCTAGCCAGCTTGTTCAGGATTCCCTGTCTCTGCCTCTTGCACAGTGGGATCGCATGTGTGCGCCATCACTGGGATCTGAACTCTTGTCCTTATGCTTGTGTGGTAAGCACTTTACCCACTGAGCCATCTCCCTTGCCCTACCTTGCTCTTTGTGACGGGCTCTTGTACTGACCCTGGGGCTCACCGATTTGCTAGGCTGTTTGGCTGGACAGCAGACCCGAGAAATCTGCCTGTTTCTATCTTCCCCATGTACCTCTATGCCTGTGGGACCTGGGGGTCAAATCCAGCTTCTCATACTGGGAAGGAAAGTGCTTTATCAACTGAGCTGTCTCCCCAGCCCTCCACTGATTGAGAGGCAGATAAGCCCACATTGCACAGACTGTTGTAACTTCTCGGAGAGAGACTTGAAACACTGTGGGAGTTCAAGGGAGGCAGGGAGATGAGAAGTACAGAGAAAATGCTTGTGGACGTGTGAAACTGAGGCTGACAGTTGCAGGTGGAGGGGGCCTAGGGAGATGGCACAGTGTTTGCCCAGATCCCACATGAATGACAAATGCAGTGCGGTGTTTATAACCCCAATGTTCCTACAGGAAATGGGAAGTGGAGATTTGAGAATCTCCCGAAGTCCTTGGACTAGTCAGTCTTGTTTACACAACAAAGGTGAAGAATCTGGTCTCAGGCAAAGGTGGAAAGGCAAGGAATGACACCTGAAGCTATCCTCTACGTTCATGGGTGTTCCTTGGCACACGCATGTCCACTCCCTCTACATGTATGCTCACTGTAACAGCTACATGCATAACTGCAACACTCAAGCATAACACACACGCACACACACACACACACCACACACACAACACACCGAGTTGTAGGTGGGGAAAGGCCTAGTGTCACACACCTATCATCTCAGCTGCACAGGAGCTTGAGGCAAGAAGATCACAAGTTCAAGATCTGCTTGGGCTGCAGAGTGAGTTCAAGATCAACTTGAGCAACTTAATGAGACCCTGTCTCAAAAGGCAAAAAAAAAAAAAAAAAAAAAAAAAAAAGACTTGTGAGTGGCTCATTGGTAGAGCACACAGGAAGGGACTGAGGGTGTAGCTCAGTGGTACAGCACTGCCTAGAATACCTCGTGAGGGGCTCAGCGTATACCCAGTGGTAGAGAAACTGCCTAGAATCCCCCAGTGAGGAACTTAGGGGTATGGCTCAGCAGATTGTATTCATGGCAGAAGGACATGTCCATTAGGGGAGTGTTCCATTCCTTACCATACAGGGGCTCTGTTTAACCTTTCATTAATTGAGACTTCTTTCGTTTTTTAAATTTTTTTATTTATTCAATTATGCACTCGCGTGCGTGCGTGCATGCGTGTGTGTGTGTGTGTGTGTGTGTGTAGAACCACGGGTGAATTCGGGAACCACCATGGACTGCCTCCACCTCCTCCTTGTTTACTCTGCTCCGGGATTCACACACTCTGCCCTACCAGGACAAGAAATGAAGGCCGCCCCCGCTTCTGCCTGTGTCTACTAGTGGGGTCTAGGATGCGAACTCAGGACCTTCTGCCTGCAAGGCAGAGGCTTAACCCCTGAACCACCTCTCCAGCCTCTAATTGAGACTTCTTTCTAACAAGCACAGCGACACTGCAGACAGGTGGGGGACATAGAATATTTTTGTGATTCTTATGGAGCATATGTCCATTAGGGGAGTGTTCCATTCCTCACCATACAGGGGCTCTGCATTTCAGACTGTAACCAGAGTATAGTATGGGGAGCCTAAGGGAACCTGGACGTTCATTGTGAGGCATTTTTCTTATTCCTAGGGAGAGAAAGCAGAGAGGAAAGTGAGGGAAGTCTCCCTGGATGGGGTTGGCAGTGACAAGGCCTGGCTGCCATCACTCAAGGTCATCTGAGTCTGATTTGCCATCTATGAAGAGAGAGAGAAAAATGAGGCCCAGAGGGTGAATGGGGCAGAATTGATTCTGTTGCTCAAACCAACTACTCAGAATCTGATATTAAAAAGTCAGGTTGAATACCACCTTGCTCCTCTCCTGAGGCTTTTCAGCCTTCAGTAAGATGAACAGCCCATGGGGCCTGCTCTCCAGTCCTGGGGCTGCAGTCTGACACAGGGTAGGGTAAAGGGGCAGCCACGGGGCATGTGACCAAGCACCATGTGACATCCACGAGTACTAACCACCCCCCATCACTTACCTTGTCCCTGGAGAATACATTTTTTTGTCCTCATTTCAACCATGTTTGTGGTAGAGATGGTGTCATAGTTAGATACAAGCGCTAACCTTATGTTGAGGGCTTGAATTCTGGGCATATTTATTGAGAATTAGTGGTTAAATCCACAGTGAACCTACAAGAGATTGTCTAGTTGATAGGAAAAGTCCAACCTATGGTGGATGGGACTAGTTCTGGGCAGGTGGATAAGATGGTGTGAACTAGTCGAGAGAGTTGTCATCTGTCAAGTGGGAATTGTCTTCTCTCAGTGGCCCTGTGGCTATAACGTGGCCAGTTCCTCGCCCTGTGGTGTTTGTGTGGGCTCTCCTGCCAAGGTGCACAAGAGACTGTAACCAGACTGTCGTAAGAGAAAATTCAAACCCTTGCTCCCTTAAGCTATTTTGTCATGATTTTACCAGCACGATGCAGGCGAACTGCAACAGATAGGTTTTACTCCATTTTCTCTTTCGGTCCCGGAAAATAGGAGATTTTGGCTCACGATTCTAGAAGTGCGCTTTCATAGCACCACATCTGCCCGGCTGCAGGAAAATGCATCAACTCAAGATGAAAGGTGGAAGAGCAAGAAAAAGCATCAGGGTCCCTTTTCACCCCACCCCGCTCCGCCGTCGGGACCCGCACGCGAGGTCCAGCCGGGCCTCACCCCGCGCCCTAGGACCCCAGGTCAGCCCACAGGGACCCGGCTCCGACTCCCACCATCCAGCCGGAGCCGCGCGGGGGCCTAGGGACGAGGAGGACCTCCCCCTGCGCCCGGGCCCCGCCCCAGCTGCCCTCGGGTTAAATAGCTCCATGCCGACGCGCCCATCCTCCCTTTATCACCCCACCCTGCTCCACTGGTCGGGACATGCGCATGGTCCAGCCGGACCTCACCCCGTGCCCTAGGTAAGTTCCCTTTTGGGCCCCGCCCACCAGGACCCCAGATCAGCCCACAGGGACCCGGCTCCGACTCCCACCATCCAGTCGTGAGCCACGCGCGGGGGCCGAGGGATGAGGAGGACCTCCCACTGCACCTGGGCCCCATCCCAGCTGCCCTCGGGTTAAATAGCTCCAAGCCGACACGCCCATCCTCCCTTTTCACCCCACCCCGCTCCGCCGGTCAGGACCCCCACGCGCGGTCCAGCCGGGCCTCACCCAGCGCCCTAGGTAAGTCCCCGTTCGGCCCCGCCCACCAGTACCCCAGGCCAAATAATTCAGTTTAGTGAAATTGAGAGATCTTAAGAGTTAAAATGACAATGCCAAAGTCAAAGTGCAAATCCATGAGAAGCAACACTCAAGTAAACAAATTTCCCACTGAAGAAATTAATCCCATGTTAGACTCCAACAAGAACAAACCCGTGGAAAAAGGCCAAGAAAGCCTCACCCAGGATAAGGTCTTCCAAAATATGATCATTACCATGTTCAATACTATGAAAGAGGAAATCCGGGAGGAATTACATAATCGAATCAATGGCTTTGAAGAGGAACACAACAGACATCTGGAGGAGTTGAGAAAAACAGTGCAAGAAACAAAAAGTGGCATAGAGCAGTTAAAACAAACTCAAGCAGAATTTAAAACTGAGCTAAAAGACAAGTTATCTTCAACCCAGAATGCCACAGAGAGTCTTATCAACAGAACTAATGAAGCAGAAAACAGAATTTCAGACCTTGAAGATAAAGTGGGAGTACTAACCAGCTCAATGGAAGAGGTTGTTAAAGCCAAAAAGATACTTGAGAGAAATATCCAAGAGATATGGGACACCCTGAAGAAGCCTAACATGCGTATTCGTGGAATACCAGAGCAAGAATCTCAAAATACCACCCCTGAGGAAATTTTTCAAACGATCATCAAGGAAAACTTTCCTCACCTAAAAAAAGAGAGGCCCATTCATATACAAGAGGCATTCCGCACCCCAAACAGATACGACCAAAATAGAAGCACACCACGGCAAATAATAGTTAAAACACTCCACATTCAAGATAAAGAACTGGTGCTGAGAGCTTCAAGGGAGAAAAAACAAGTCACTTTTAAAGGTAAACCTATTAAAATAACAAATGACTTCTCAGTCGAAACAGTAAAAGCAAGAAGAGCTTGGAGAGACATACTTCAAGTATTGAATGAGCAAAAATGTCAACCCAGGCTGATTTACCCTGCAAAACTATCAGTCATGATCGAGGGAGAAAGAAAAATTTTCCAGCACAAAGACAACTTTAAGGGATACATGGCCACCAAACCAGGCTTTCAAAAACTGCTAGAAATGATACTCAAGCGTGAAGAAAAAAACAGGCATATCCAGGAGAACAGAAGGCAAATATAACACCATTAAAAGCGAAGCAATATACTTATAAAAGCTACTAAACATAATAAATGTCTGGAATTAACAATAGTTTCTCCATTATAACACTAAATGTTAATGGACTTAATTCACCGATCAAGAGACACAGATTAAAAACTTGGATTAAAAATCACAATCCATCAATCTGTTGCCTGCAGGAAACGCATCTCACCACAAAAGACAGGCACGCTCTAAAAATAAAAGGCTGGTCAACAATTCTACAAGCAAATGGAAGCAGAAAACAGGCAGGGGTAGCCATTATGCTATCAGACAAAATGGATTTCAAACCAAAAAAAATTATAAGAGACACGGATGGATACTACATTTTAGTCACAGGTACAATTCACCAGGAAGATTTCACAATACTGAACATATATGCACCCAATACGGGCCCCTCCACATTCATTAAGAAAACCCTACAGCGTCTAAAGCAAGAAATCAACCCCCAAACGATAATTCTTGGGGACTTCAACACCGCCCTCTCAACATGGGATAGATCAACAGGTCAAAAGCTTAACAGAGACACTTTGGAACTTAATCAAACCCTGAAAGAAATGGACCTCACAGATCTCTATCGAACTTTTCACCCACGCACCAAAGAATACACATTTTTCTCAGCAGCACACGGAACTTTCTCCAAAATAGATCACATATTGGGCCACAAAATGAATCTACACATATACAAGAAAGTTGAAATTCTAACCTGTGCCCTATCAGACCACCACGGCCTAAAGCTGGACATCCACAACACATCAAACAAGAGAAAATACACTAACTCCTGGAAACTTAACACTATGATGCTGAATGAGAACTGGATTCAGGAAGAAATTAAAAAGGAAATTCAAGATTTCCTGAAAGTGAATGATAACGAAAATACAACTTACCAAAATCTCTGGGACACAATGAAAGCTGTTCTAAGAGGTAACTTCATAGCTCTTAATGCCCACGTCAAAAAAATGGAAACATCAGAAATAAACAACTTAACAACGCAGCTTAAAGCTTTAGAGAAACTAGAGCAATCTGATCCCAAAAGCAGTAGAAGAGAAGAGATTAGCAAATAAGGGGAGAAATATCTGAAATGGAGACTAAGAAAACGATAGAAAAAATCAACCAATCAAAAAGCTGGTTCTTTGAAAAAATCAACAAGATTGATACACCCGTAGCTAAGCTAACCAAAAGCAAGAGAGAGAACACCCAAATTAACAAAATTAGAAATGAACATGGAGTTATCACTACTGATACCCAAGAAATCCAGAGAATTATAACATCATATTTCAAAAACTTATACTCTGTGAAGTTTGACAACACAAAAGAGATGGATGAATTTCTAAGTAAACACAACTTACCTAAATTGAATCAGGAAGTTGTGAATTATTTAAATAGTCCTATAACATATAAGGAAATTGAGGAAGTAATCTCGAATCTTCCCACCAAAAAATGTCCTGGACCAGATGGATTCAGCACACAGTTCTACCAGACATTTAAGGAGTTAATAACACCAATACTCCTTAAACTGTTCCATCAAATAGCAAAGGAAGGAACACTACCAAATTCCTCCTATGAAGCTAATATCGTTTTAATCACCAAACCTATTAAAGATTCACTTAAAAAAGAAAACTATAGGCCGATCTCCCTGATTAACACAGACGCAAAGATTCTCAACAAAGTCTTAGCAAATCGGATTCAAAAACATATTAAAAAGATCATTCATGGGGACCAAGTAGGCTTCATCCCGGCACACAAGGTTGGTTCAACATACGCAAATCAATAAATGTAATTCATCATGTAAACCAGTCCAAAGTCCAAGACCACATGATACTCTCGATAGATGCAGAAAAAGCTTTTGACAAGATCCAACAGCCTTTTATGATCAAAACGCTAGAGACAGTGGGAATGGAAGGAACCTTAATCAATATAATAAAAGCTATATACAACAAGCCCACAGCAAGGATTATGCTCAATGGGGAACAATTGGAATCATTCCCACTTCGATCAGGAACTAGACAAGGCTGTCCACTCTCACCACTTCTATTCAATATTGTACTTGAAGTCTTAGCTGAAGCCATAAGACAAGAAAGGGACATAAGAGGGATTCAAATCTGCAAGGAAGAAGTCAAGCTATCCCTATTTGCAGATGACATGATCTTATACCTGAGTGATCCCAAAAACTCCACCAGGAAGCTCCTGGAACTAATTGAGAAGGTCAGCATGGTGGCAGGATACAAAATAAATGTGCAAAAATCAGAGGCCTTCCTATATGCCCAGAATGAAAGAAGTGAAAAAGCCTTGAGAGAAACCATACCATTTACTATAACCCCTAAAAAAAGAAATACCTTGGTATAAACCTAACTAAGGAGGTAAAAGACCTTTACAATGAAAACTTTAAAACTCTAAAGAAAGAAATTGCAGAAGACACTAGAAGGTGGAAAGACCTCCCTTGTTCCTGGATTGGCAGAATCAACATTGTAAAAATGACCATCCTACCAAAGGCAATATACAGATTCAATGCTATACCAATCAAAATCCCAAAGCAATTCTTCAAAGAAGTTGACCAAACAATCTCAAAGTTCATATGGAGGCACAAAAGACCCAGGATAGCAAAAACAATCCTGAGTAACAAAAACACAGCTGGAGGTATTACCATACCAAACCTAAGTCTATACTACAAATCCATAGTTATAAAGACAGCCTGGTACTGGCTCCAAAATAGACACACAGATCAATGGATAAGGATTGAAGACCCAGATATAAGCCCACAAAGTTACAGCCATTTGGTCTTTGACAAAGGGGCCCAAAGAATCCAATGGAAAAAGAACAGCATCTTCAACAAATGGTGCTGGCAAAACTGGATCTCCACATGCAGAAGATTAAAGCTGGACCCGTACTTGTCACCATGTACAAGACTTAATTCCAAATGGATCAAGGACCTTGATATCAGGCCAGGGACTTTAAAAACCATAGTTGAAAGGATAGGGAACTCCCTCGAGCTGATTGGGCTAGGCCAACATTTCCTAAACAGACATCCAATGGCACAGTCACTGCTACCAACTCTCAACAGTTGGGATCTTGTGAAATTAAAGAGCTTCTGTTCAGATAAAGAGATTGTCACACGAGCTCAAAGGCAACCCACAGAATGGGAGAAAATCTTCACTAACCACATATCTGACAGAGCTCTACTGTCCAGAGTGCACAAAGAACTTAGAAAACTAAACTCCAAGGAAAACCCTGGCCCAGTTAAAAAATGGGCCCTGGAACTTCAAAGAAACTTTACCAGGGATGAAGTTAAAATGTCTAACAATTATCTTAAAAAATGCTCCACTTCCTTCGCCATCAGGGAAATGCAAATCAAAACTTCCCTGAGATATCATCTCACCCCGGTCAGGATGGCAAAAATCCACAATACAAACAACGACAAATGCTGGAGAGGATGTGGAGAGAGGGGAACTCTCCTACATTGTTGTTGGGAATGCAGGCTCATACAGCCACTCTGGCGAGCCGTCTGGAGATTCTTAAAGAAATTAAAGATTGAAATGCCATATGACCCTGCTATCCCACTTTTGGGAATAACCCCCCATGCAGCAGAGGTTCGCCTCGATAGCACAAGCTTGACCATGTTCATAGCAGCACTGTTTACAATAGCAAAGTCATGGAATCAACCTAAATGTCCAACAGTTGACGAGTGGATAAGGAAACTGTGGTACATCTATACAATGGAGTACTACTCAGCCATCAAAAATGTTGAATTACTGGAATTTGCTGGGAAATGGATGTCATTAGAAAGAATTATATTAAGCATCGTATGTACTCCCTAATAGGTGGCTCCTATTACCAAACTCACCCAGCCCACATTGAGACACTCAAAAGTAAACCTATCTAACACAGTAATTGCAAGGATTATGAACAAGAGAGATGGGTTAGGAGGGCCACACCAGAAACAAGGAGAGAGGGGACCATGTTACAGCAGAGAAAATAGGCCTCCATCAAGGTCTGCAAGGGGTGACATACAGTGCCCAGCAGAATGGAGTGAAGGGAATTGCAAGAGCAGCAAAACTGCAAAAGAAAATCAACAAACCACAATCCAGAACTTCAGAGACTCTATATCAGTCACATAGAACTAGGCCAGCCTAATCTCTCCCCATCCTGGAGCTCAGGGACATTTGCGGAAGAGGGGGCAGTAAGATTGTAAGAGCAAAAGGATGGGAGGAGCAACGATTTGCAAGATTCTCAACAATAGTTGGGGCCAAAGCATCATAATGGGACTTTGCATGCCCTGCGCAATGTCCAGCGCACTGTTGCCCTCATAAAGTCTAGCATCTGTTAAAGGCACCGAGACCCCTGGAGGCAAGGGATTGACAGCCATAGTAGTGATCTTATGCTTAAGGGGAACAAGAGAAAGGGCTTATGGAAATGCCACTGGGTCCTTATATGTCATCGGAGAGGAGGACCCAGTGGAGAGTTAGGCCTACACATTAAAGGACTCTCTGGGAATTGGGGGGGGAGGCACTGGGGGAAGGGGAGGTGGAGGAGGGGGGAGGGAGGGAACTGGCCAAAAATTTTAAAATGTATAATTAAATTTTTAATAAAAAAAAAACAAAGGAAAAAAAAAAAAGAAAGAGCATCAGGAGAGGCAAGGGAAGCAGTCCACAACAGTTCCCTAGAGAAGGTGTCTACGCCTTACGTCAGCACTGAGGAGCTCAAGTTCCAGTTCATGAATTAAGCCAGAGGAGGGTTAGGGCAGGGGCTCAGGGAAAGGAAAGAGCTTGCCTGGAATTCCCCAGTGAAGGCCACATGGCTAGGTGGAGAGCACCTGTCTAGAATCAAGTCCTAAGAAAGGAGGGAAGGAGGGAGGTAAGGAAAGAAGGATGGAAGGTGCTAAATAAGGAAGGGAAGGAGAAAGGGAGGGACGAAAGAAGGGTGGGAGTGAGAGAGGGAAAAAGGGACAGAAAAAGGGAGGAAGGGAGAGAGAGAGGAGGAAGAGAAACAGGGAATGAAGGGAGGAAGGGAGACAAAGATTGAAGAAGGGAGGAAGGGAGACAAAGAGGGAAGAAGGAGAAGAAGGAAGAAGAAGGAAGGAGGGAAGGGAGTAGAGAGGGAAGGAGGGAGGAAAGAGAGGAAGGGAGAGAGAGAGGAAACAATTATATTCAGGAAAATACTTTGGGGCAGGTGCTGAAAAGAGAAGGGAGCTTCCCCACCCATTGGTTTGCCCATTGAAGAGCGACTTATACGACCACAGAAGTCAGGTCCCTTACTAGGTTCAGGCACCACCAAGAGAGCCCTGTGGTCCACACATGTCCCATAGGGACATGCGGGCAGGAGGGACATGACTAGATTGGTGAAAGAGGAGAAGATGGGGGAGAAAGGAGGTGGATGGGGAAGGGGGATGGGACAAGGACATAAAGTCACTTTGTATATGCAAAATTTTTAATTAAAAATTTCATCTCATGGAGATAGTGCCTTTCAGTTAAATCCCCCAGGGATGTTAGACAGACATTTAGGGAATTTCCAACTCTTCATGTTCATAATTTGTGGTCAGCCCAGTGGTGATTTCTGATATTTTCCCCACTACTCTCAGGAGAAAGTCAGCTCAGAGTCACTGGACTCACCCCAGGATTTTCCAAGAAGCATGGGAGCTCCCTTTGTTAGGATTCGCCTGTCTACCTCATAGCTGATCTATGCAATTTGAATCCGGCAAACCAACAGCTAGAAACAGTGGATTCACATCCTATCACAAGCACCTCCAGACAGACAGATGGACAGGGCTCCAGGGAATGAGATTAGAAAGTAAAGGAGATTTTTCTTTTCCAAACAGGTCTCATGTAGCCCAGACTGACCTCAAAATTCACTCCATAGCCAAGGATGACCCTGAACTCCTCATCTTCATGCCTCTGTCCCCCAAGTTTTGGTCTAACATTGTGTGCCGCTACCCCCAGCTTATGCAGTGCTGGGGATCTACTGCAGCTTGAGTACAGGGCTCCATGCATGCAGGTGGGTCCTCTACCAACCGAACTACATCCCCAGCTGGTGGGAGGGAGTTAAAATAATGACGATGATCAACTAGATTCCAAGTGTATGATTTCTGGAACTTTCCATAGTAATGCATCTTTGTAGGAAATGACTGAAAACATGGGACACATCAGGTAGTTTTCAATGATTACCTGCTCTTTTAAAGTATCTTTATTCATCTGAGAGAAAGAGAGAGATTGGAGAGAGAGAGAGAGAGAGAGAGAGAGAGAGAGAGAGAGAGAGAATATGCCACGTGTGGAGGTTAGAGGACAACTTCAGAAATTGGTTCTTCCACCACGTGGGCTTTCAGAGATCAAACTCACGTTGTCATCCAGGTTTATACAAGCAGGCAACTTCACCTCTCCAATTGCCTATCCTCAAAGTACCCAAACTTGAAAGCACTGGGAACTTGGAAAAAATACAGCTTCCTGTGCTCCCGCAAAAATGCTGAATTGGCAAGTCTATATCCTAATACACCCCAGAGAGAGAGCAAATCTGACAGTCCTCACGCCCCAGAGGGAGACCTCTGATGTCTTTTCAACAATAGCTGGAGTCCATCATTCCAAGTGGCAGGGGTCTGTGGGTGCCAGCTTGCAGCCCATGCCTTAATCTTCCCTTAAGTGTTGTCTTAAGTTGTTGGGAATTTGGTCACAGCCACGAGAGAAGCTACTGACAGCACCTCCACTCTTGTCATGCTTATTAATCATGAGGGACCCAGCCAGGAAGTGAGCTCATAGGTCGATCACACAGCACGACTGTGCTCAGAGCTCACAGGAACAATGGCCTGTGTTTCAGATGGTGACATCCTGCGCTTCCATGGACAAGTTGCTTCACGGCGCTGGACCTCTTGTTTCCTCATCTACTCAAAAGAACCCATCACCCACCTACTCACCACCCACCCACCAGCCACCCTCAAACTGCTAGGAAAATTCAAAGGCACTAATGGGTTCGGGACCTGTTGATTTCACTGTTACACCCACACCAACCATAACACCAAGGAATCCTGCACACACACCCCCACCACATGGATTTAAGTCCACTTGCATTTTTGTAGGAGATTGTCACTAAAGTCACTACAAAAAGCACCTGTGGGTGGTTTTCTTCATTTTCAAAATATTTTTTACTCATTTGAGAGAGAGAGAGAGAGAGAGAGAGAGAGAGAGAGAGAGAGAGAGAGAGAGAGAGACCATGTGGTGGTGCACAGGTGACTTCAGAGGACAACTTTCACAAGTCAGTTCTTTCCACCATGTGGGCCTCTGTGAATCAAACTAGGGTCTCCAGGTTTGAGAGCATGTGTTTTATCTATTTTTCCCATTTTCATGTGTTATCTGTGCCTCTCTTTGAACATGGAGCACTCTGATTTGGCCAGACTGGCTGCTCAAGCCCTTGGCTCCTCCCATCTCTGTCTCCCAACATATGGATTGTGCTGTCGCACCCAACTTTTTATGTGCATGCTGGAGTCCTCACCAGCATTTTATCAACTGAGCTGTCTCCTCAGCTCCTAACACAGATGACTCTTGAAAACATTCCAAAGTGAAGTGGGGTGGCCCATGCCTGTGATCACAGCACTCAGGAGTCAGAGGCAGCAGGATTGCTGCAAGTTCCAGATTGGTCTGGTCTGCACAGAGAGTTCTAGGCTAGCCAAGACTACACAGTAAGACCCTGTGTCTCTGTTCCTAAGAGCTCAGGGACCTCTGTGGAAGACGGGACAGAAAGAATATAAAAGCCAGAAGATGGAGAGAAAGGGTGGGATGTGCCACCTTCCCACAACAACTGGGCCATGGAAATCATGAGCCTACAAGAGAGGTGGTAACTGATGTTAAGTCGACAGGGAACCTTCTTGGCCATGGCCAGCTGTAAACTGAGGAGCAACCCATGGGGCTCCACACAGTACTGGTAAGCAATAGGCAACCAC
>JALPQD010000181.1:4030254-4062150 GCA_023101885.1 Typhlomys cinereus
GAGAGGAAGAGAGATGGAGAGAAGGGGGATGGGAAGCGCAGTATAAGGGAGGATCTTTTTCGGCTGCTTTCTTTCCCCCTCTCCTGTCTTGTCTCTTTCTTTTTCTTCGTGCGACGGTTTGAGAGAATCCACTGATCTGTCCATTGACTTGAGGAGCACCCAGCATCAGTCTCATCTACTGGATGATGGGTGAACACTGTCTGCTGTTGTACCTGGAGCAGCAGTGGCACACGCCTGTGACCCCAGAGTCCTGAGGCTGAGAGCAGGAGGAGGATCCGAGTTCAAGGCCATCCTAAGCTACACAGTAAGACCAAATTAAAAGGAAACGAGATCGGGGAGGGGAGCACTGGGGAGATGGTTCAGTTTTTAAAGTGCTTGCCGTGAAAGCATGAGTCGGATCTCCTGCCTCCCCATACAAGAAAAATCTAGGCATGGTGGTGCAGACCTGTAATCCCAGCACTGGATCTTCCGATCTCTGTGTCATAGTCTTTGATTGAGGAATGTATGAGGTGAGAAAGGCAGAAACATTTGGTGGTTTTCAGGGTTTAGAAATGATCTCTTGACAGGCTGGAGAAATGGCTTGAGGGTTAAGACTCTGCCTCTCAGGCAGAACCTGAGTTTGGATCCCAGGTCCCATGCAAAAATATCAGAAAAGAAAGGCAGCGGTCTGCACTTGCAGCCCTGGTGGGCAGAACCTGGGAAATCCCAGAGGAGAAGCAAAAAAAAAAGAGGTAGACCAGGATGATTCACCCTTGGGCCTCCGCAGCACCACACAGTGCCTTTTGACACACACTAAATAAATAAATAAAATAATTTTTTTAAAAAGGGGAAGTCATCTATTTGTTTGCTACTGATGGACACGAAGACCTAATGATACGACGACATTCAAAGTGTCTCCGTCAGGGTATTCACCTCAGCTTGTATGACGGCCACTGTGACCTGTCTCTACTTCTCCCCAACAGCCAGGAAAGTCCTGGTTCCTGATGCTGCTTCCTTCCTGCTCTTTCTTCACTAAGTCAAGATGCCTGGGGGTGTTAAGGGGGAATCAGGGACAATGTGGACACTACGCCCTTCCTGGTACCTCCGAACAAGGAGCGCATGGAAGGCACAGAGAAGCCCTATGGCATCAAGAGGCCCCACTGGGTCAAAGATGACAGGAGAGATCCAGTCTGAAGGAGGATCCACGAGAATGATCACCAGCCAGTAAGCAGGAAGTGACTTTCAGGATGAGCCTGAGTTTGAAATGTGATGGGAAGTGAGGTCGTTTTCATATATGTTCTGCCTATAAGGGACAAGGGCTTTCTGCCCAGACCTGGACCCACCAGGGCGGCTCCCTGCTCCTCAGGATGCAGCCAAGAGCGGTCAGGAAAGCAAAACTGAAAACAAACAAACCATAATCAGACACCAAAGACCTACTTCATCACCTGGAACCAAGCCAGCCAAATCTCTCCCCATCCTAAAGCTCAGGGAACCTTGCGGAAGAGGGGGCGACAAGATTGTAAGATCCTAAAGATGGGGAGGACCAACAATATGCAAGATGCTCCACACAAGTCAGGGCTGCAGCAGCCAGAATCGGACTTTGCCTGACCTGCACAATGGCTGACATGTCAACACCCCCCAAAGTCTAGCATGGATCACAGGAGAGAAAGCTCCAGCCAGTAGGATCCTTAGAGCAAGGGGATTAACAGTCATAATAAGGTTACCATTCTAACGGGGGCCCAAGAAGGGGCTCCGGGCTATGCTATGGAGTCCTGAACCCTCACTAGGGCGGAGGACTCAGAGGGAGGTTTGGCATTCACACAAAAAGATGCTCCAGGGGATGGGAGGGAGGAAGGGGGAGGCACTGGGATAGGGAAGGAGGGAGGGAGGGAGGTAAAAGGAGGGGGAAGGGAGACAGTGTAAGGGGGGAAGATTGGGGAGGGGAGGAGGGAGGGAGAGGAATAGGTACCTATTTAGCTTGTATGATTAGGAAAAAAATAAAATGTCAGAGGAAAAAAAGAGACAAGGGCAAAAACAGCAGATGTTTCCACGTTCCCCAAGAGAGGTTCCAGGACAGACTCAGCTGCATCCAAGCTGCGTGGCCCTGGGAGAGATGCTTTGCCTCTCTGAGCTCTGTTTCCATCACACCAGAGATTTCAATGAGCCAGGAAACATGATTGCACTTTGTGTGTGTGTTTGAGAGTTTCATGGGCCAGTGAGATGGCTCAACAGGCCAAGTGCTTGCTGTGCAAACAAGGGCATTGGAAGTCAGGTTTTAGATTTCATATAAAATGACAGGTGAGTGTGGTGCCCCCTCCATTGTAATTCTGGCCTCAGAAGGTAGAGACTGGGAATCTCCAGAGCAAGCCGGCTGCCAGAGTAGCTTATGGGAGAGCTCTGGATTAATTAGAAAGAATAAGGCGGAAAAATGACAGAGGATGACTCCAGAGATCAGCCTGTGTCCTCTACATGTGTGAATATGCATGTGCACACACACCCACACACACATGCCCACACCCATGCAAATACCCACATATATGTGAAAACAGAAAAACAACAAACAAAAACAACTGAAGCAGCCAAAAGATCCTACACTGAGATGATGGACATTCCCTGAAGGCGAGACGGTGGAAGGAGACAACTGACTTCCACGTCCAAAAATTGTTCTCTGACTCCCCACCATGAGCTATGGCATGCATGCATGCTTGCATTCTCTCTCTCTGTCTCTCTCTCTGTCTTTCTCTCTGTCTTTTTCTCTTTCATAAATAAAATATTTTGGCCTGGTGACATAACTCAGCAGGTAAAGTGCCTGCGTACAAACCTGGAGGCCTGAGTTTGATTCTAGAAGACCAAATGGTAGAAGGAGAGAACAGACTTCTAAAATCGGCCCGTGAACCATGGCATGCATATTTATTCTCCCTTTCTCTCTCAAATAAAAAAGTAAATAAATACTCTTAAAGAGAAGAGGAGTGACTTCCACAGAGATCCTCACCTCACAACTCATAATCCCCAGTACTGGGGAGGTGGAAGCAGGAGAATAATGAGCTTGAAGCCAGACTGGGCACCACAGCTGAGTTTGAAGCCAGCTTGGTCTACATAGTAAGACCTTGTTTCAAACAAAACAAAACAAAACAAAACCCACACTATACCTGATTAAACACCTGGGCCACCTCTGGTTACTCCCTCCCCCCATCTCTCCATGGCAGGCACCCAGCAGGGAGTGAAGAAAACCTGAGATGTGACATGGTCAGACCTGACCCTGGGAGCTTGACAGTAGGGATGTGAGGCCCTGGCTGGTTCAAGTGGGTCTGAACATGAAAGGCAAGCTTAGTGCTCACAAGGACGGCGCTTTCCAGGAAAAAACAGGCAGCAATGATATGCAAGATACTAGGTCTTATGCAGCTCCAGCTGGCCTTGAACTGAATATGTAGCCAAGAATGACTTTGAGTTTCTGATCTTCCTGCCTCCACCTCCTGAGTGCTGGCATCACCAGATGTGCACCACCACACAAGGTTGATGGGATGCTAGGGAGTTTCCTGCATGCTAGGCAGACACTCTTTTTGTTTTATTTCCACTCATACAAACTTAACAGGTGCACCGGTCCCCCCTCTCTCCAATACCCTATCCCCCTGTGCCCCCTCCCGTCCCCTTTCCCTGCCCATCCCCCAGTGCCTCTCCCTCCCAACCCCGGAGCATCCTTTAATGTGCATGCCAAACTCTCCTCTGGGTCCTCCTCTCCAATGAGGTGCAAGGACCCAGTGGCATTTCCCAGAACCCTTTCCTGTGTTCCCTTTAAGCATAGGAACACTACTGTGGCTGTCAATACCTTGCCTCCCAGGATCCTAGTGCCTTTAGCAAGTTCTAGACTGTGTGAGGTCAATAGTGTGTTGGACATTGCATAGGGCATGTAATGTCCAAATATGATTGTTTCGGCACTAACTTGTGTGCAGTATCTTGCATATCATTGTTCCTCCCATCCTTGTGCTCTTACAATCTTACCGCCCCCTCTTCCGCAAATTTCCCTGAGCTTCAGGATGGGGAGAGATTAGGCTGACCTAGTTCCAGGTGGTTGATATAGAATCTCTGATGTTCTGGATTATGGTTTGTTGATTTGTTTTTTTCAGTTTTGCTGCTCCTGCAATGCCCTTGGCTCCACCCTGATGGGTATTGGGTGTCACCCCCTGGCCAGAGATAAAAACCTGTTAAATTAAGGTCTTGTTATAAGAGTATATTCAAAGGTAGATGTAATAAAAGTAGGAAAAGCGGGGAAGGAGGGGTCAATCACCCATCTGCGAAATGGTTACTTTCTATCTGCCAGACTTTATGTCCTCCCTTCTGGTAAGATCATACCCCATCAGTCGTAAATGATCAGGAAGGAAAGTCTGTGAACTTAACCAGATGTCTCATTACATACTTGCAGTCCTTGATGGTAGCCTATTTTCTCTGCTGTAACATGGTCCTCTCTCTCCTTGTTACTGGTGTGGCTCTCCTTCCCCATCTCTCCTGTTCATAATCTTAGCAATTACTGTACTTATTACAGAGATTTATCTTTGAGTGTCTCTAAGTGGGTTTCGTACTAGGAGCCACCTATTAGGGAGTACATAAGGCACTTAATTTTCTGTGTCTGGGAAACTTCACTCAATATAATTGTTTCCAATTCCATCCATTTCCCAGCAAATTCCATTAATTCATCATTTTTGATGGCTGAGTAGTACTCCATTGTATAGATATACCACCTTTTCCTTATCCACTCCTCAACTGTTGGACATTTGGGTTGATTCCATGACTTTGCTATTGTAAACAGTGCTGCTATGAACATGGTCAAGCTTGTGCTATCGAGGTGAATTTTTGCTATATGGAGGGTTATTCCCAAAAGTGGAATCGCAGGGTCATATGGCATTTCAATCTTTAATTTCTTTAAGAATCTCCAGACAGCTCGCCAGAGTGGTTGTATGAGCCTGCATTCCCACATCCTCTCCAGCATTTGTTGTTGTTTGTATTGTGGATTTTTGACATCCTGACAGGGGTGAGATGATATCTCAGGGAAGTTTTGATTTGCATTTCCCTGATGGCTAAGGATGTGGAGCATTTTTAAAGATATTTGTTAGACATTTTAATTTCATCCCTGGTAAAGTTTCTTTTACGTTCCAGGACCCATTTTCTAATTGGGCCATTTGTTTTCTTAGTGTTTAGTTTTCTAAGTTCTTTGTGCACTCTGGATAATAGAGCTCTGTCAGGTACGTAGTTAGTGAAGATTTCCTCCCATTCTGTGTGTTGCCTTTGAGCTCATGTTACAATCTCTTTAACTGAACAGAAGCTCTTTAATTTCACCAGATCCCAACTGTTGAGAGTTGGTAGCAGTGACTGGGCTATTGGATGTCTGTTTAGGAACTGTTGGCCTAGCCCAATCAGCTCGAGGGAGTTCCCTACCCTTTTATAGTCTCTGGCCTTATATCAAGGTCCTTGATTCATTTGGAATGAAGTCTTGTACATGGTGACAAGTACGGGTCCAGTTTTAATCTTCTGCATGTGGAGATCCAGTTTTGCCAGCACCATTTGTTGAAGATACTGTTCTTTTTCCATTGGATTTTTTGGGCCCCTTTGTCAAAGATAAAATGGTTGTAATTTTGTGGGCTTATATCTGAGTCTTCGACTCTTATCCATTGATCTGTGTGTCTATTTTGGAGCCAATACCAGGCTGTTTTTTATAACTATGGATTTGTAGTACAGACTAAGGTTTGGTATGGTGATACCTCTAGCAGTGTTTTTATTACTCAGGATTGTCTTTGCTATCCTGGGTCTTTTGTGCCTCCATATGAATTTTGAGATTGTTTGGTCAACTTCTTTAAAGAATTGCTTTGGGATTTTAGTTGGTATAGCATTGAATCTGTATATTGCCTTTGGTAGGATGGTCATTTTTACGATGTTGATTCTGCCAACCCAGGAACATAGGAGGTAGGCAGACACTCTTGAACTGCACTCCAACTCCCCGTTTGCATTTTATATCTTTGCTTGAAGGACTTTTGATGGCATCCTTCAACATGGTTTGGTTTGGTAGGAACAGGGAAATACATGTTATTTTGGGTGGAGAGGGTGTTTGGAGAGCCAGAGAGATGGCTCAGCAGGCTAAGGTGCTTGCCAGCAAGCCTGAGCACCTGAGTTCAATCTCTGGAACCCATGGAGAGGGGAAGGGGAGACCCTGCACCACAGGGTTGTCCTCTGACCTCCACGGGCACACATGTCCTTCCTACAATAAGAGTGAAAAAGAAAGAAAAAAGAGTGAGGGAGGAAGGAAAGGAGGAAGAAAAAAGACAGAGAAAGGGAAAGAGAGAGAAAGAGCAAGAGAGAGGTGGGTTGGTTACTTTTTTGAAACCACTTCTGTCAAGATAAAGGACAAGACTTGCCTCTGCAAAGTGTTCCTGAACGCTAATCAGCTATCTGTATGGACTGTTAGAGAAGCATGCAACAGAATTCTCTCTGCACTCTAGGGAGATGACATCATGAGTTTACAAGGTGTTTCTCTGTGTTTTTTGTTGTGTTTTGTTTGTTTGTTTTTACAAGATACCACACAGGTCTGTAGAATTCTTACAGAAAACAGCTAAAGAGGCTGTTGTCATTCTTATCTCATAGAGGGACACAGTTAAAGCTGCTTCTGGCCTCAGAAGTCCTTCTACTTACGCACCAATCCAATTCTAGCTGTGAGATGGAGCCCCCTGTAGATGGGATGTAGGACCCCCAGCCTGAGGCCTCTTTGGTTAGAAAGGCACTATTTCCTGGAGCTGCAGAGATGACTCACTTGGTAGACTGCTTTACTGTGCATGAGTGAGGACCTGAGTCCAGACGCCAGCACCCACAAGCCAGATGTGGGAGTGCTTGCCTGTAATCCCAGCACTGGGGAGGCAGAGAGACAAACAAATTCTTGGGGTTCGTGGGCCAGCCAATCTAAGTGAATTGGTAAATTTCAGGTGTGGAGAGATACCCTGTCTCAAAAAGTAAGATGAAGAAATGATTGAGAAACACACTCAACATAGACCTCTAGCCTCCACACACATGAGTACACACATGCATGTGCCCCCCCAACATATACACATGCAAAGACACTATTTCCCAATGCACACATCCTGTCTTCTTTTAAATGTATTTTATTTATTTGTAAATGAGAGAGAGAGAGAGAGAGCCAGAGAGAGAGAGCAATAGAGAGCGAGAGAGCAATAGACAGCGAGAGAGCAATAGACAGCGAGAGCAATAGACAGTGAGAAAGCACTAGACAGCGAGAGAGCACACACATGCCATGGTGCACAGGTGGAGGTCAGAGGACAACTTTTTCAACGTTTTTTCTATTTTTACAAGCATATTGAATATTCATCTCAGCTTCTGTCCCTGTCCCTCCCTCCCATCCCCTTCCTCCCTTCACCTTTCCCTCCCATTCCATCACACCCTTCCGCCTGAATGCTTTTATGGACTAGGGTTCACTCTGGCTTGTCTACTACTGTGGCGGCTCAGGCCTCCGTAATATAATGTTACCTCTCTTCAGGCCACCTCCCTAATATGTGCATTTCCCTTCTCTCATCCAGCTTTAGACCCAAAGGTTTCCACCGTGGGTTCCCACTCTATGGTATAATAACAGGTGCCTACAGAGCAGTTTGATGTACTCTCTTCCCACCTATAGGTTGATTGGCTGTCTTCCCTGTGGATCTATTTCCTTCCCTTTTTTCAGGTTCTTGTTCTAGTTTGCAGCAATACGGATGGGTAACATTCTGACAGGTGGGTCCTGAGTCCCATCAGAAAGCTGTTGGTTGTCTCCTTGGCGCTCCTGCCACTATTAGGCTGGTGGTCACCTGTTGTCATGGTGATTTATAGTGCAACTTTCGGATCTCATGCTGTTGATGGGGCTTATGTTCATTTCTCTCCAGAGGACGATTTTTGAAAGTAGAAGTCAGTTCACACCTTCCACCATGTGGGCTTCCGGGGATTGAATTCAGCTCACCAAGTTTGCAAGCAGACTCCTTTTCCACCAAGTTATCTACCCTCTTGTCCTGGCTTGATCCCACAGATGCTTACTGTGAAGACTAACCCGCCCAATTCTACCAGGGCAATAACAGGTCAGACATGAACCTTCTTGACTGAGGCCAGCCTGGACAGTCCACGCCAACGTTATCCCCACTTGAGGAACTATGTGACTGGAAAGGAAGAGTGGGGAGGTGAATATGGGAGCCAGTGTGAACGCATGCTTTTTGTCTCTCCTCTGATTAAGGGATGGATACCCCAGTCTCCAAGTACACATTGTATATTAACAAGGGTAAAGGACCCCAATTTTGAAAATTATAATTTTTGCCACAAGCATTCTGCCAATCCCACAAGCCACGGAAATACTTTTTGCTGCTACTGTGACCCAGAGGGCCTTCCTCCTCATGTGCCCCTCTGTCAAGTGCTATAACAGAAGCATTATTTTCCCTAGTGACTATTAAGAGTATGTGTATGCATATATGCTGAACCCAGAGCCTCAGCTGACCAGTCAGTGGGTCAGGTGGCCATGTCCAAGGCTGAGGCTTTCTTATAGCCAAATCCATGCTCCTGGTTGTCACAGGTACACTCCTGGGTAGAGGTGAACAAATACCTGCTCTCTTCAGCAAAGGTATCCACAACAGACCAAAGGAGTGATTCCCCCTGAGTCTAGTTTGGTGGATCAAAAGTTTTTTATGATTACTTATAGAGCACAGGTGAGGGGATACTGACAAAAGTGTGGGTACCCTCAAATACCTGCATCACTGGAAAACCCCACCCACGCATGGATGACAACCTCCTCATAGATACGTAGGTGGAATCCCCTGACCTCAGTTGACCCTCCATATGTGCTACGTATTGGAGCACTTTCCAAGATCTTGAACAGCTAGGGCAGAAATACACAGAGCAGGCAGGGAGGTTCAGAAGGGAGCGGCTGGAAACTCAGGTGAGGGTCTAATGATTCTCCATACCTCTCACAGTTTACCTTCATGTTGCTGATAAATTCACGACAAAATGACTTATGGGAACAAGGGATTTAATTCTGGATTACAGATGTCCAGTTACAGTTCTTACTCCAGTTTGGCAGGAGAACTGAGAGAAATCTCCATACTATATCCATAAGGTTGCTGGAAGAAGGACGACCTTCACTTGCCAAAGAGTATGTCTGTCAAGTACGCTGAAGAAAGTCAACTCACTGAACAACCTAAAGAAGTACAGCAGTGGTTCATGCTCATGGAATTCACTGGCCCTACCAGCTCCCCCATGTTATCCACCTTGGGGGGAAAGGGGGAGAAGAGTCCTACCCACCGAGGCTTGAACCTTCCTTATCAATTAGACCATCTCCTGTGGGTTTGCTTAAGGGCTTAACTTTGGTTCTGCACAGATGGGCCCAGAGTTCAGCCTGCAATTGTCAAGGGGACACCTGTATCTGCTAGCACATCACCCTTTCTTTCCAGGAAGACATGTCGACAGGCCCAGTCCCCAGGGTCTCTCGAGTGATCACGGTCACTCTGCTTCATGTGGTCAAGCCTGTTAGCTCAGAGTACCGAGCTCCACATGTCTTTGGGATGAGCGACATGGGGCTCCATGGAATGCAACCTCAGAGATCAGGCTGGGAGATGGCTCCTAAATAAAAACACATCTATCACACTGCTGCATGAGCAACCTGGAAACTGGTGGGGTTGTTCTTTCAGTCCCACCTGCCCCCACTTAGCCCCTCCTCAGCTATCCAGGGACCCAGCTGGCTTGCAGGCTGCCACCTGCCAGTTTACTCCAGCTGAGACTGGACTGGAGGGAAAGGGTGACTCAGTGGCTGAAGTTCCAGCGATGATGCACCATGTGTCATGCTCTCGACTTCCTTGTGGTCTTTCTTCACCTTTTCTTTGCATCTTTTTGTTTCTCCTTTTTTTCATTTTTTAAAGCTTTTATTTATTTATTTATTCAATTGTTCATGTGTGCGTATGTATGTGTGCGTGCGCGTGTGTCTGTGTGTGTGTAGAACCACGGACGAATTCGAGGACCACCATGGACGCCTCCACTTCCTCTGCCCCGGGATTCACAGGCTCCGCCCTACCAGGACCAGAAGCGCAGGCCGCCCCCACTTCCGCCCGGCGTCTATACGTGGGATCTGGGATCCGAACTCAGGACCTTCCGCCTGCAAGGCAGAGGCTTAACCCCTGAGCCACCTCTCCAGCCCCCTTTTTTTCATTTTTTCATATGTCTGTGTCTTTGTCCATGGAGGGAATGTGTGTGTGCGTTTCTGCATGTCTGCAGGTGTGCGTGCATGCGTGGGAGTGTCAGTAGGTGTGTTTAGGACCAAGGTAGATATCAGGAATCATCCACACGTACTCTTCCACCATAATCTTTTGAACCTGTGTCTCTAAGCAAACCCAGAACTCACCAACAGCGCCAGTCTGACCAGCCAGCTTGCTCTGGGGATTCCCAGTCCTGCCTTCCAAGGCTGGACTGATGGGCAGGCTGCCACTCACTCACTTGGCATGTTCTGTGGGGTCTGGAATCTGAACTTTCGTCCTTTGGCCACTGAGTCACCTCCTCAGCCCTCTTCGTTCCTTTATGCTTCTTAACATTTCCTAGTTAATGAGTCATTTTAAAAACTTGCCATATCAGAACTGGAGGTGTAGCTGAATTGACAAAAAAAAAAAACCTGACTAGCCTGCCCTAGGCTTGGTCCCTAGCACCTCATAAGCTGGGTGTGACTATACTGCCTGTCATCCCAGCATATAGGAAGTAGAGATAGGAGGATCTGAAGATCAAGGCCATCTTTGGCTACGTAGTAAGTTTGAGGTCGACCTGGCTTCAGGAGATCCTATCTCAAAAAGAAAAGGAAAAGAGAGAGCATCTAATCTGGGTGACCATGAGATTGTCCAGTGAGGACTCCTATGCTGTTACCACCCCCCACCCCCAGATCTCTTGTGAATTGTCATGGAAAATCTCTCTGATACAATACAGGAAAATGCAAGACATGTAGTTTCAGTACAGTATCAGGCAGCGTGGTGCATGCTTGTCATCCCGGCACCCAGAAGCATGAAGACTGAGAGATTGCAAGTTGTAAGCTCCCTTGCCTACCTGTGGTCTTTAAAGAAATAAGGAGAGAGAGGGAGAGGAGAGAGGGCCTGTGAGATAGCTCAGCAGGTCAGATGCCTGTTTGCAAATCTCATGACATGAGTTTAATCCCTGGAAAAAGAGAACTGACTCCCTAAAGTTGTCCTCTGACCTCCACCCATGTGCTGTGGCATGCAGGCCACTGAGCCATGCCCCCAGCCCCTCAATGGGGATTAAAGGCAGGTACTCTACCACTGAGCCACGCCCCCAGCCCTTCACTGTGGATTCCAGATAGGTGCTCTACTGGTGAGTCACGCCCCCAGCCCCTCAATGGGGATTCCAGATAGGTGCTCTGTTGCTGAGCCACACCCCCAGCTCCACACTGGGGATTCCAGATAGGTGCTCTACTGCTGAGCCACGCCCCCAGCCCCTCACTGTGGATTCCAGATAGGTGCTCTACTGCTGAGCCACACCCCCAGCTCCACACTGGGGATTCCAGATAGGTGCTCTGTTGCTGAGCCACGCCCTAGCCCCTCACTGAGGGATGCTGGTAAGCAAGCACTCTAGCCAAGCTGCATCTGCATCCATGACTTTACTGTTTAGTTTTTTTTAATTTTGAGGAGTATGTGTGCGTGTGTGCTGTGCGTGTATGTGTGCATGTGCACGTGTATCAGAGGGCACTGTGTCTCCCTGTGGAGGACCAAGGGTGACTTTGAAAATCATCCTGGATTGCTTCTACCTCCTCCTTGCTTTGCTCTGGGATTTCTCAGGCTCTGCCCAGCAGGGTAGGAAGCGAGGCCCCCCTGCTGTCTCTGCCTGGCATTTTATGTGGGACCTGGGATCCAAATTCAGTACCTTCTGCTTTCCAGACAGAGTCGTAACCCTGGGCCACCTCTCCAGCCCTCATGACTTTACTCTTCATGCTGCCCTGTGGCTTGTTACAGTGGCCTGTTCTGCACAGGATCTACCCAGAAATGAGCACACCATCTCAGGTCCCAGAGCAATCTCAGAGCATCCAAGGCCAACAACTCTCTAATCGTAGCATGATTCATGGGAGGGCTGATTGCTTGGTTAGGGGGCTGCCAAGTGCCTAATTCCTAAATGTCTCCTGATGGCACCTTCCCATTGCTGTTTCCTCCCCTGCAGAGAGTGAAAATCGCTCTTTGCTAATCACATAAGTGTCTCTTCTGTCTCTCAGTCTATACACATGTAATTAGGTCTTTGCCATACACATGTAATTAAACTTTCCCAGAATCAATTGGGGGACTTTGCACAGAACTCCGCAGGCAGTGAGTGGGCTGAACAGGGTGAGTGAGATGCACCTGCTAAGCTGAGAAAGGATCCGGAGGTTTCATGTCCCCAAGGCTGCCCACCTGTTCCTCAGTCTGGGCTGGGGCAGTGATATATGAATGCGGAAGGGTGTAGATTTCTATGACTTTCCTTTCTTTAGAGTCAGTCTCTGCCTCTTCCCATGTCACTTATCCACTTCTGTTTTGCACCTACAGTGGAGAATCTGGAGCAGAAAAGTCTGAGGACAGGAAGAAGGCCCTTTAGTACTTTGCCAAACAGCCTTGGATGAGAAGCTATGGATGCGTGCAGCTAAGATACAAGTGTCAACTTGAAAATTGAGGTCTGAGCCTTTGGTCACATTCGTGAAGAATTAGTAGTTAAGAACTGCCTAGTTCAGGAAGAAAGACTCAGTCATAGTCGGACCATTCCCAGGGCAGGAGGATAAGACAGAGAGAGCTGCTCAGTACTTTGGCACCTTTCAGCACACTTTGGCAGACTCACGTCTGACAAATGAGGTTTGCCCCTCTCTTAGTGATTCCTGTGAATATGGTGTGACTGTTCCCCTGGCTCCTGGTGTTGGTATGAACTGTCCTGCCAAGTGCGGTCACGAAAGGTAATAGAATTACACGCAGAAAGGAAACCCCTCATGACCGTACATTATGTTATATGATATTATATATAATACAGCAAATATGCAAACATACATCGTTTCGTCGAGAGTTTACCAGCAACACACCGATAAAGAGCAGCATCCACCGTGTGAGCGCCGTAAGTGCCTGTCATGGTGACTTCTGTAACTACCTGCTGGCTCCTGTCCATCACCATCCTTCCCGCCCCTGCCCCAAGGTTCACACCTCCAACTCCCACAAGCCGTGACGCAGCAGAGTGCCGTGCCAGTTGAAGTGAGCCACAGTCCACACCCCTCAAGGCTTCTCCACTGGAGAACTGCAAGCCATCCAGCCAGGGATGTCTGCTGGGGAGAAGCAGGTAGACTATGTCATAAACCCACTCGGGGGGGGGGTGTCAGCATTGCTGGTCCTCCTCTTGTTGGTTAATACCGGCATTGACTAGAAGTGACTACACGTGCAACTAATTACTCCCAACTGAACGGTATATCCCTCCAACAGCTCATAGCTGCCAGGCCAATAAAGGGACATCACTGGAGTGACTTTCTCCACATGACAACCACGTTCTTGGGAAAGAGGTAGAGTACGTGTAGACAGGACTGGGGTTCCATTTGTACAACAATGTGAGGAGCTAATGTTTATCCAGCAGTTTGTGAATGATGTATTTGACATCCTAGCTATTTTAATATTGCGGTGAACACCAATGCGCAGGTTACCAAAGGACTTTATCAACTTTCTGGGAGTTTAACTGGAGGGAAAAGCAGCCTTTGGACAGGGTTGTCAGGAAAGTCCTGATTGCATTGGGCATTGAGACCAAAACTTTATCACTGGCAGCAACAATGCCAGTTACTCATGAAAACAGATTGGGGCTGAGACTTTGAATAAGCAGAAGGCTTGGAATCAAAATGCAGCCTTCCATCTTCCTTTTCCACACCAAAGTGAGGATTTATAGTGATGGAACAGCCTTCTAAGAAGGCACTTTAAATATGGCACAGAGGTGACAAGTATCTGGATGCTGAAGAGGACACAGGAGCCCAAAGATCAGGTTGAGGAGATGGCTCAGGGTTCCAAACTTTTCCTTACAAGCAAAAAGACCTGAGTTCAGATCCCCAGATCCCATGTAAATGCAGGGCGAATATAGCAGCCACCTACAATTTGGTCCTGAAAGTTGGAGTCTGGGAAACCCCAGAGCTAAACAGTAAGGTAGAAAAGCAATCCAGGATGATTCCTGATGTCACCCTTGGTCTTCCATAGGCACACACACAAGTGCCCTCTTGTGTGTACACACACACACACACACACCAGTCAATCAGAATCAAGGTATCAAGCCTGGACAAGCATGGCAGTATATGTAGGCAGGGTGTGCGTGACAAAGGCTCAGGATCCCAGCTTACCCACCCAGAGAGTTGGAGCCTTGAGCTCCAGACTGCCTCAGGCATAGCTGCCTCCTGACCATGACTCATGGGGCCTAGGCCACCCTGTGTCTGTCCAGTGTCCTGGAAAGGGAAGAAGTTCCACGGGGATGGGAAGGGCCAGGCAGGCTAGTGGTGTGAGGTGTCCACCTACAGTTGCTTCACCAGACTACACTGCAGTATGAAAGTCAGTTTGCCTTGTGTGGCCGGACACCCATCTCTCTTAAGTCTCCTGTAGGACATGGTCCTGGTGTAACACCCTTGTGCACATGCGCATCAAGGGCATCTGGCCACACTCTGTGCACATTTACATCGAACCTACTGTGTGTGGGGCGTGGTTCCAGACATAAGAGGGATACGTGATGAGGACAACACTGTGAGTCTCTGATGCCCTGGAGCTTGCTTTATATCCGTGTGTAATACAGCCAGAACTGTCTGCCTTGGCCTCTTGTGCAAGGAAGACATGCTGTGTGTAGCTAGACCATCACACTTATGGGGACACAATTCATTGAAAGTTTTCCTTCCTTCCTTCCTTCCTCTTATCTTCCTTCTTTTCCTTCCTCTCTTTTCCTTCCTCTCTTTCCTCCTCCCTCCCTCCCTCCCTTCTTTCCTTCATTCCTTCGTTCCTTCGTTCCTTCTTCGTTCCTTTCTTCCTTCCTTCCTCTTTCTCTTTTTTCTGTTTCTCCTTCATTCATTTAATCTCTCTTTCTTCGTTTCTTCCTTTTCTCCTTCTTCTTTCCTTCTTGACACGAGTTCATGGTGTCCAGCTGATCTAGAACTCTCCATGTAGCTCAGGCTGGTCTTGAACTCACTATCTTCCTGTCTCTGCCTCCCAAGCGCTGGGTTACTGGCCACCCCACCATGCTTGGCGTTTCTCTTTTTCTCTTGTTGTGTTTAAGTGACTTCTTGTTTTTGGAGACAGGCTCTCACTGTGTAGCTTAGGCTGGCGTCAGACTGTGTGGCTCAGAATGGACCTAAACTCTCGCTGAGTGTTGGAATTACAGAAATGTATCATCACATCTGACACCATTGAATGCTTGACCTGAAAGAAACTTGGACAGCAGAGCGGCTCTCCTGTCCCCACTCACCTTGGAAGACGGGAACTCACCTGGAATTAGGTAGTGACTCAACCTGAACCGCTAGCACTGGGTGGCTGAGGAAGTACTGCCTCAAGTTCAGGGCCACCTGGGCTGCATTGTGAGTTTCAGGCCAGTCCGGGCTACAGAACAGGACCCTGTACATCAGTCTTTTTGCAATGCAGTAATAAATTCAGTGGCAAAAGCAACTTAAGTGAGGAAGGGTTTATTTGGTCCAAAATCTGAAGGTGCTGGCCGTCACAGTGGCTAGTGCTGCGGCAGGAGCGTGAGGCGGCTGGCTCCCTGGCATCCACAGTCAGGAAGCAGAGAGAGGTGAATGCAGGTGCTCAGATAGCTTTCTCACCTGTATTCACTCCAGGACCCCACACACGGGATGCTGCCGCCTCTATTCAGGTGGATCTGCCCACCTCAACCCAATCTAGAAACTCTCTCACACATACCTACCAGACAAAAGAGACACCATGATCAGGGAGGCAATTTTTCCCAGGGCAAGGCTGTCTATTGCACTCCAGATGTGTTGATTCCTTTGATTTCCCCAAATGTAGGAAACTTAACTGTGTAATTTGTGGTAGTGGGGTACTATGTTCAAGTTCTCCCCTATGGGGAGAAGAAAAAAAAACATTCTCACAGATGTGCACGAAGGCTTGTCTCCTAGGTGACTCTAGATCCTGTCAGGGTGACTTGTGAAGGAAGGAAGGAAGGAAGGAAGGAAGGAAAGGAAGGAAGGAAGGAAGGAAGGAAGGAAGGAAGGAAGGAGGGAGGGAGGGAGGAGGGAGGGAGGAAGGGGAAGGGAGGTTGGGAGGGAGGGAGGGAGGAGGAGGGAGGTTGGGACGGAAAGGTTGGGAGGAGGGAACTTGGGAGGGAGGTTCGGAGGGGAGGGAGGGAGGGAGGAAGGAAGGGGTGAGAAGGAAGGTGAAGGAAGGAGAAGGAGAGGAAGAGAGAGAAAGAAAACGAGGAGAGAAGAGAGGAAGAGCAAGAGAAGGAGCGTCGTGTGCTGGGATATGCCAGTGATTCCCGCTCTCACGGGGCCATTCGAGATCAGTCTGGGCTACAAAGCAAATTCCTTCCAGGCTGCCGTCCCTTTTATACCTACTCAGTGGATACAGTGCCTGCTTGCAAACCTAGCAATCCTGGAGCTTGTGAAAAGAACTGACTTCAGTAAGCTGTCTTTGACGTACATCCATGCGGCACGGAATGCACTCTCAAATAAGTATTTTTTTAAAGAAAACCCCAGAGCAGTAAGGAATGTTTCTACATGGTAGAAGTGCTGAGGCTTGAATCAGATGTGGGTTCAAGATTGTTCTGGAGTGACACCCCCTCTCTCGGCCTGTAAAGTGTAATTCTGGTCTATTCAGAGAGGGCAGAGAGAGGATATTTTTCCTTCCTAAACCCAGGAAGGGCTGTGCGGCTCCTGACTCCCGACCATGACCTCATTCCCTCGCCCGCAACCAGAGTTCTCTCACGGTCAAGCACCAGTTGGAATCAGATATGCAGAGCAACCCCAACAAGGGTGAGGAGCTACTCGGCGAGCTCCTGCCAGCCAGCAAGGGAGCCAAGAAAGTCATGATGGACGTCAGCGTTGCTGCTCCCCTGGCTGCTGGCTGACACCTGCTGCCTGCTGCCGCAGTGGCTCTAGGGTCACTGTGGATTCATTCACTTATCCACAGGGCCTTGAAAGGGGCAGGAAGCCTTGACTGAAGAAGCCCAAGGCCAAACAGGGGAGCTCAGGAAGAATTATAAGCCCTACATGATCTCGTGGAAGGTTCAATGTGAGGCCAAGGGATTAAGCAAAGGAGCCATTGGAGAAGAGTCTATTAGCACAGAGGGAGGCACTGAACCAGATTTGAGCAGGGCGCTCAGATGCATTGCCGAGATGTGCCCCCAATGCTTGCACCCTATGTCCCACTAGATGGACCCTATGTCCCACACAAACCTTGAATGGTAGGTTCTGTCGTCCTCATTTTTGATGACAAAGCCATACAGACCTTGTGGTGCTGCCCATGGAACCTCAGTTCTAGTGCACAGTATGCAAGTGTTGTACCACTCAGTTATAGCCTCAGGAACACAGGTTTCCGTGGTCAGACTCCTCCCACTTTCCTGAAATTCAAGGAGTTCAAGAACACCATCAGTCTTACTCAGCACTGAGTCTCAGCATCATAGACCCAGGTTGGCCCAGAGTAGACTACCCATGATGACTTGCAGAAGGAACACAGGAAAGACAGACTGAGAGTGGATAAAAAACTGATCACAGTCCTGGTCTTCCAGCTCCAGGTGCTGTGCGTCTTATGTGTGTGACAGAAAAGAAATTGACTTGACGTCCCCAGGCGGTGGGTGCTCCATGAAGTTAAAAGGGTGCTTATGAGTGTTTGATTCTCCCTGTGGGGAAGGGAGACTGTCTAGTGATCACAGCATTTGCCTGAGTTTGAATCCCTAGATTCCCAAGTAAAAATGCCAGGTAAATATGGAGCCAGTCTGTGATTCTGGTCTTGGAAGGCAGAAACCCCACAGCAATGTAATAAGGTGAAAAAGGAATCCAGTATTTTTCTTAATGTCATTCTTGGGCCTCCACAATCACTCCTGTCTATTCCCATCCACATGCAAAACACACACACATGCACACACATAATAAGGAGGTACAGTAATAAAGAGAGAAATACACACACACACACACACACACACACACACACACACGCAAGTATCCCATCTGCCCACACATGAGAAAAGATAAGCCTTCCTTAGGTCACTCAACATTGCAGGGATTATCCTGTCTGCTGGCTGCTGTCCCATGGGCCACATCCCTCATCTCTCAGAGATGCTCAGAGCCTGGGGCCACCGGCCTCCAGCGCATACTGTCCTTCCTGTCTGCACACAGGCGCCTGCACTGCTCGGGAGCTCTGCCAGGCACAGAACCACTGCACGGAACCAGGGAAAAGTCAAGAATTACAAGGTCATCTTGTGGCTCTAGAGGGAGGAAGGTGTTGCTGACTCTGGAGGGAGGGAAGCGCATGGCCACAAAGTCAGAAGCCAGAGTGAGGGCCAGAGTGAGCTGTCCCAGAACATGCGGAGGCAAAGCAGCATCCCCATGCTTCCCACCTGTTCTGACTCCCAGAGTCTTCTGTGGGTGGGCCATTTCCATGCGAGCACGCAGGTCCAAGGTTTCTGATTGGCTGTATGCTTAGCAACTGTAGCATGCTAGGCCTCCAGTGGATGCAGCACAGAGCAGATGATGGAGACCAGAACGTTCTTTCTTACACTGATCTGAGACTTGGCCCCTGCTGGGCATCACGGGCTCCCCTGGTTCTGACAGTCAGCGGCCTGAAGAACAACTTCCATGGAAGACGATTCTCATGGTCCCTCCAGGTTTCCTCTTCTCAATACTCCAGACTCCTGAGCGCTTTCATCTTCCCCAGTGTGACAGGGTTTCTGTTGGACTTGATGCTCCTTGATCCCATTCCTTTCCTGTTTTCAGAGTGCAATGCAGCCTTCCGCCTCATGGACTTCTGACTCTCTGGAAAAGGTATCTCTCTTATTTTTCTTTCATATGTGAACATGGTGTGTGTCGGGGGGTATATGTGTGTCTTTGTATGTGCGTGTGCAGGTATATGTACACGAGTGCACTTGAGTGTGCGTGCCTGTGAAGGCCCGAGCGTGATATCAGAAATCATCCTTCCACATTACTGTTGTGAGCTGGGTCTCTAATTAAACCTAGAGATGCCATTAGGGCTAGTCGGGGTAGTCAGCTTGTTCTGAGCATTCCAGGCTCTGCCTTCCAGGTGGACCATCACATCCACCTGACATGTTTAGGATAGATCTGGGGAATCCGAACTCAGGTCCTTTTGATTGTGAGGCAGAGTCTTTAACCACTGAGCTATCTCTTTTTTGCACTCTGACGTCTTTCCAGTCCATTCACAGACAGACATCAGGCTGGGTGTAGTGGAGCACAACTGTCGTCCCAGCACTTGGGAGGTAGAGACAGGAGGGTCATAAATTCAAGGTTAAGTCTGAACTGCATAGTGAGTTGAAGGCCAGCCTGGGCTACATAGGACACACACCTGCAATGTTTCAGGACCCTGTGCCCTGTCCATTCCCAAGGGAATGTTTTCAAATGTGGAAACACTGCCCTCTGGTGGCCACATCTCTATGGCTGTGCCTGTAATTTCCTGAGAGAAAGTCACAGGATCTCAGAATTATAGCATTTATAGGGGTGTCCAGTCCAGCGATCAGCCAACTGGAAAGCCTCCCTCCATAAAATACAAGCATACAAGACAGACTCATGTATATACAACAGGCAGAACTACAGCTGTCCCAGGTACGTCTGCTCCTGAGACAATCTCAGATCAAAAGAGCCAAGTCAGGGGTGGGACAAACACACACCTGTCATCCTAGCACTCCAGAAGGATCAGGAGTTCAGGATCGTTCCCAATCACCTAGTGAGTTCAAGGACAGCATGGGCTGCCTGAGACCCTGTTCTTGCCCTGGCTCTGCAAACACATATGCATGTCATGGCTCCTACAGTGAGATCAGAAGACGACGATCAGAAGTCATTTCTCTCCCTTCTCCATGTGGCCTCTGGGGATTGCTCACATCTCCAGGTCTGGGGGCAGGTGCCTTACCCACTGAGCTTCTCACTCACCCAGGACCTATTTTACTCTGCTCAAAAACCAGTTTCTCTATATACTACTGAATGTCCTTAAGCACCTACAAAACAATCCTTCAGACCGTTCTATATAATATAAAAATTTAAATAATAAGCACCCAATTAACACTTAATGAACTCCTAGTGATTATGTTTGTGAGCAGCACATGAGTTATGGACTCTGCGAGTGAGAAGTACATAGTTGTACTTGGGTGAGAGAGCTCATATTTGCAGGCCAGCACTTGAGAGACTAAGGCAGGAGGATCAAGAGCCAAAGGCAAGACTAGTTTATATGTTAACTTCAAGGGTATCCTGGACTACATAGTGAGATCCAGTCTCAAAAAAAGATTATACATATATTCGTATTACATCCTCAACAGTCATGTTTGGTAAGTGATGTAGTATGTACAGAGTGGTGTACTTGCAGGAGCTACTCAGGAAGCTGAGTGGGAAGGGCCACATGAGCCCAGAGGTTCAGAGACAGCCGAGACTGGTGTGGAGGCCGCATATAATCACAGCATTCAGGAGGTGAGGAGAAGTGAATCCTAAGGCCCGCTGGTCAGCTAGTCTAGTCAAATGTTGATGTCTGAGAGACCATGGCTTAGTAATGAGAGAGGGGAGCAAATGAAAAAGAAAAGCCATGTCAACCGCAGGCCTATATGCATTTATGTGCACCTGCTTACATGCATCCATATACACACAAACACATATATACATATCCACTAAAACAGATTGAATTAGGTAGATAAATTGGGGGGGGGGCTGATGGAGTTTATTGGACCCACATTTCCCACCCAGGCTCACAAAAGCCTCCATAGCTGAAAGAGGAAGCAGAGGCAGGTAATGGGGTGGGGTGGAGTACAGCCCACCGCCCCATCTGAACTGTAGCAGACACACTAAGGACATGTCATGAGAAGAGAACTGAGGTGCATCGCTCCTCCTTGGTAGTCTGGCACTGGGGACCTTGGTACAGCATGTGGCTGCGCCCCAAGTGGAAGCAGGTCTTGGTGGCCAAGCCCCCAAAATATGCAATGCTTCACGAATTTGCATGTCATACATGTGCAGGGGCCTTGTTAATCTCTGTATCATTCCAATTTTAGTATATGTGCTGCCAAAGCGAGCACTAGGTAGAAATATTTTTTAAAGTTATTCATCAAATTATTCTGATGATAAAGGAATAGGTGATAGACAATCCTCCTACTAATAGTGTTGCAGTTCGTCTGCATAGTTGCTGATAAATGACCATCAAACAGGGTAGGGGTTTATTTCCTTACAACAGTCCAGTTACAGTTCTCAATGAAGCTTGATGGGAAAGCATGCAAAAACACCAGGGCCGAGAGAACTGGCCACACCATCTCTACGTAATGGCTGAGAGAGGGACGATCCTTACTTGCCAGACCAGTATGCCAAAGGATGCCGACTCTCTCAACCAGCTCTCTGTGATTTATTCTAGGACCTAATCCCACCCACCATGGGCTGGACCTTCCCCATCAGCTAGACAACCTCCTTCAGGTTGACGCTGGGCTTAACGCAATTACTAATTCTCCACAAATGTGCCCAGAGCTCAAACCCTCAACTGTCAAGTTGACACCTGTGTCCACCTATGACAAATAGTTTTTAAAAGTAGGCAAAAATATACCAACACCTACTTAAAGACAAGAGAGAGCTAATAAGTAAAGCCTACCAGGTCAGATCCAAGGAACAGAGAGCACACAAGAGAGTAAGCCCAGTATTTAAGACTGCTGTGCCCCACTCGACACAGGGTCTGGTGACATAGCACGATAGCCTCGAACTCCAGGCTCTTGAGCAGCTAGGCTGCAGGAACAAAATGCTATACTTGACTTCCTGATTCCACCTACAGGAGGTTAGCGGGCTAAACAGTCCCTTCAGAATGGGTTCTTATCGTAATCGGCAGGTGCCGTATTGCTGAGCCATGCCCCTGTCGATGGTTCTAGATGCACAGGGGCTCTCCCACTCAAACACAATCCTAGCCCCTTTCTCCAGGACTCTAGGGAGGTGCTCTGCCAATGAGCCCCACACCCAGCCCCTCACTGGGGGATTCTAGTCAAGGGCTCTACCACGGAGCCAGATCTCTAGTCCAGTAAAAGCCCAGTCAGGATCTTCTGAGAAACAGAACCAATAGGAGGTATACAGATATATGAAAAGATAATAATTGGGGGCTGGAGAGATGACTCTGGGGTTAAGCCTCTACCTCACAAGTAGAAGATCCTGAGTTCAGATTCCGGGTACCAGGTAGGAATGGTATCAGCCTGTACTTCCCATTCTGGAAGGTGAAACCTGAGAAACTCCAGCACAAAGAAAGGTAGCACAATCCAGGGTGATTCCCAGAGTCACCCTTGGGTCTCCACAGCACACACAGTGCCCTCTGATGCACACACACACACACACGCACACACAAATAAGTTACAAAAGAAGGATAATATAATAGGACTTTATTGTGTCATAGGCTGACCTTTTTGGTGTGTGTGGGGTATGCGTGTGAGTGTGTGTTTGTGCACGCGCACTGTGTGCACAAGTATATGAGTGCACAGAGGTCCAAGATTGACCTCGGTGTCTTTCTCAATCATTGTCTACCTTATGTGTTTAGGCAGGGGCTTGCTATTTTTGTTGGACTTGCTAGCCAGATCGCTTCAGGGGTTCCCAGTCTCTGCCTTCTGCAACTCTGGGATCTCAGGCAGGCCAGACCGTTCCCACCTATATTTTACGTGGTTCTGGAAGTCGAAATGCTGTTCCTCATTACTTACACAGCACACGCTTTACGCACTGTGCTTTTTCCACAGCCCCCAAATGTTGTCTTAGAATAAATTCTATGTTCAAATAATTTCTCAACTAGAGAATAGTTTGTCAGGCCAAGTAAAAACTAGTTTGTTCTGTATAGGGAAGACCTTGCCTTCAAAATAAAGCGAGAACAAACACATGGTAGCCAGCCTCCAGAAGGAACCGCTAACACCTACGTACAAGTTTTGGATTAATGGAAAAATGATCAGATATCATTTTCAAAAAATGGATGGAAGATTGAGTCGTCAAGATGACTTTGTGGGCATAAACTGTGTGCAAACCTGGCAACATGAGTTTCATCTCTGGACACCACAAGGGGGCAGAAGAGAACCAGCTTCCAAAGTTATCCTCAGGCCTCCACATTTGCACCATAGCACACAGCCCGCGCTGACTGCACATGTGGCCTATCTTTATTTTGTGTGTGTGCGCTCTCTCTCTCTCTCTCTCTCTGTCTCTCCCTCTCATACATCAATACAATTTTTTAAAGAGCAGATTCATTTGTACAGCTTATGTAGAACTTAGTTCTTTTAGTAAATGAAGCTAACCTTTCTCATAGATCCCAGAATTTAAACCATATTTGTGAATATATAATTCAGATACTATTTAATTGATGAAGGCTTTATGACCCAGCTTGGAAAATGTTCAAAGCATTTTTACTATTTTCTGCAATGTTTTATGTATCAAACCACTCAATAGATTTTTAAATTACAACCCATTTTTATGCTGAAGATATTTTTATGTGGAGTGGTCTCTGTGCAGTTGTATTGAAGATGTTTTACAATAAAGCATGTGTACCATAATAAAGATGTTGATTCTTATGCAAAAAGAATAGAGGGCTGGTGAGATAGTTCAGTGGAAAGGGGCCTGATCTCAAATCATGGCGACCTCAGTTCCATCCCCAGCAGCCCACCTGGTAGAAAGAAAGAACTGACTTCTAAAACTTGTCCACCGACCACTGCTATAGCATGCATACGTGTACCTCCTCCTTTCAAGTAAATAAAACATTTCTTTTAAAAAAGTAGAACATTCCATTGGTATATGTAAGTTTTTTTTTTTTTGAAACAGCATCCCCCTTTGTTAACTCAGGGTGGCCTTGAACATGCAATGAAGCCCAAACTCTTGCAGAACTCCTGTGTTTGCCTGCAAAGGACTAGAGCTGAATGTGCCATCACACCTGGGAATAATTGCTTAGTGCCTCTAGAGAGGTAGAGACGATTTCCCAGTAAGAGAGGACTCTGATTCCTTGACTGTAGTTTCTCTGCAGAAAAAGACCTATAAAGGAAATCATGCTTGCAACCACAAAGTACCCCAAAATGGGATAAAAGATGACTGATTATAATATTTCAAGTGATGTCAGGTTTTAGGGTTTGATCATATGTTTGGTTTGGCTTGTTTGCCAAGTTTGGGGTCCAACCTTGGGCCTTTCACCTCTAACAAAAGACTTTGCTGTTGAGCTCACTTCAGGGTTCTGTTTTGTTTTTTTTTTTTTAATACAGGATCTCATGTAGCCATGTACATTTACCATGGAGACAAGGCTGACTCTGAACACAAGGTCCTCCTGCCTCTTAAATGCCAGTGTTAGAGGAGCACACAACCACTGTGCCACCCCACTTAGATCAAGCTTCGGTTTTATCCCTGGAGTTGACATAACATGTGTTCTGTAGTCCCACAGAGTGGTACCATTGATAATTGGGCTCCTCTCTCTGTGTCCCTTTGGAAGTTCACCTCCATCCTGATATGGAGGCCAGTGTAAAAATCACGCTTAGATGTTTCTAGCTAGCATATGCTCTTACATTATTTGGGGACTGTCGTTCAGTGTGTGGATAAATCAAACAAGTTTTTCTCCTCACAGGTGGGTGAGCAAACACATTAAAAACCGATTCACTCCTGTTCCAGGCAGCCTGCATGGTTGCTGATAAATGACCATCAAACAGCTTAAGGGAACAAGGGGTTTATTTCCTTACAATAGTCCGGTTACAGTTCTCAGTCCAGCTTGACGGGAGAGCAGGCACCAACACCAGGGCCGAGGGAACTGGCCACATCATCACTGAGTAATGGCTGAGAGATGGACAATCCTTACTTGCCAGACTAGCATGCCAACTCTCTCAACCAGCTCTCTGTGATTTATCCAGGGCCTAATCCCACCCACCATGGGCTGGATCTTCCCCAGCAGCTAGAAAATCATCTTCAGGTTTGTTTGGGGCTTAACTCAACCATCAACTCTCTACAACTGTGCCCAGAGCTGAAACCCTCAACTGTCAAGTTGACACCTGTGCTTAACTATGACAGCTCCACAGTCCTCAGCTCGGGCTGGCATCCCAACAACGTGTTGCTGACTGCGGACATTATGTGACTTCAAGTGCAGGTGAGAACAAATGAGGACCAAAAGTCTCCAGCTACTCACTGTTGATCCTTAGCCAGTGTTTGGAAAGCTCCTTTCCTTTGCAAATCTGTACGAGGTTCTTTGAGCACCTCAAGAATACAATGAATTTGTAATGTCAAAAAGGAGCTAAAGCCTGGTAAAGATAGGTACATAAAGATATGTAGAGTGCTGACCTGGCATGCGCAGGACCCTGGGTTTCATCTCCAGTACCACGTAATGATGTGATCCCAGTACTCAGGAGCAACACAAGTTCAGGGTCAGCCGTAGCTGCATGGCGAGTTCAAGGACACCGAAGAGTGTGTGACCCTATCTCAAAAACTCAAAGGAAAATCAAAACACCTGTGCCTAAACTTTGTGACCTGATGTTGAGTCTCCTAAACCTGCAAGGTGAAAAGAGAAAACCAGCACCTGAAAGTTGTCCTTTGACCTACACATGTGCACAGCAGTGCATGCAGAGGCCTCTCCTGTCTCTCCTCCCTTCTCTCTCTTTGTCTTTCTCTCTAGTAAGTGAACAAATAAATAAAATATTTTCTTTTAAATAAGAAAAGGACAGGTCAGTGAGGTGGCTTAGCAGGCAAGGTGCTTGCTGGCAAACAAGGTGCTTGCTGGCAAACATGGCACAAACATGGAGAAAACTGACTTCTGAAAGTTGTCCTCTGAGCTCCACCATGACATGCATATACCTGTCCTCTCTTCCTGTGTGTGTGTGTGTGTGTGTGTGTGTGTGTGTGTGTGTGTGAGTGTGTGTGTGTGAGTTTCACCTTTTAGAAACTAAATGTATAAGGAAAGGAACTAGTGCATAGCGAGTAGTAACTAAAGGAGCAGTTTGCTGCAGTCACTTCTGGCAGATGGAAGTGGACCTGGACTCTGGGCAGAATGGATGGTGGCGCAGAGTGGGGCAGTAGGGTCTTCCTTCAGATAATTGGGTTTGAAGTGGAGGGTAGTGGAGGGGTACCCTGTATTGTCTGTGTCTGTCTTTATATCAGTCTCTCCCTTTAGATCTTTCTTATCTTTTGCCTGGGACAAGGAGGTTTGAGACAGAGTCTCATTATGTAGGCCAGGCTGACCTGGAACAAAGGATCCTCCAATGCCAGCTTCCCTCTGTGCTGGGATCACAGGCATGCGTCACCATGCCTGTCTGCACTCATCTTCCTTGACAACAGTTTTACTCCTTCCTTGTGTTCCAGGCTGCAGACTGTGCAGACTCCAGAGTGAATGAACCTGAGATTAAACAGGGCACTCATGCGTGATCTCTGTCCTGACCTCTCAGCTAAGGCTTTCTGTTTTCCATCAGCATGCGGCTTTAGACACGCAGCTAGAAGGACTGTGACTTTTTTTGTAAATATTGCCTTTCCCTAGGCCTACCCCCTTAGCTATTGCATGTTGACTTCTTGCTAGCAGACTTAGGATACACATTTCTTGAATACTGGTCTCAAATTTTTTCAGAGAAATGGCCAGTGATTTACATTTAAAAATTCCCACAGTTCAATTTTAAAATTGGACAAACCAGGGAGAAATGAAGATATGGCTCAGAAGTTAAAATTCTGCCTCACAAGCAGGAGGACCTAAGTTTGGATTTTTGATCATTTGTTTAAAAAAAACTCCAGGCAGAAATGGCAGGCAGTCTACAGTTGCAGCTTGGAATGTGGAGCCTGGGAAATCCCAGAGCAAAGGAGATAGAAACAACCCAGGATGATCCCTGAAGTCATCCTTCATACTCCACAGGGACACACAGTGCCCCCCCTCTCTCTCACACACACACACATACACACACACGCATACATAAAGAACAAAAAACAAGGTTGATGATATAGCTGGGCAGAACACTCATCTAGAATCCCTCAGTGAGGTTTTGGGGGCATGGCTCAAAGGTAGAGCACCTGCCTAGATTCCCTCAGTGAGAGATTGTGTAGAATGGTAGAATACTTGCCTGGTATGGGAAAGGCCCTGGGCCATCCCCAGTATTCAGAGAGAAAGAACAGCCCATGTGTGTGAGCTTGACTGTGAGGTAGAGTTATGGCAGAATCATCATAGATGATATTTCAAAGTAAAAAAAAGGGGGGGATGGTGAGGAGATGGCTTAGGAGGTAAATCCCCAGATCCCATGTAAAAATTGTAGGTGGAAATGGTGGTAGCCTGGAATATGGAGTCTGGGAAACCTCAGAGCAAAGCAATAGGGAGGCAGAGCAAGCCAAAGCCAGCGTTATTCCTGACGTCACCCTTGAGCTTCAACAGACACACACACCCAAGTGCCCTCTTACACACACACACACACACACACACACACACACATGTACACACACACGCATATATGTGTGCACAAAGCAAAGAATTCCAAGATCTGCAAAAGAGCCAGGACAGAACTACTGGGCACCAAGAAGTCTAGTCAGGTTCCCTACAGTGCCTCAGAGATCGCTTATGGCCCCTTATGGAACCCACCCTCATCACCCAACAGTATTTCTGAAGAACAAATGATACTTAATGTTTGAATTGCGTGTGGCTAACCAAGAGCATGACATTTCTTTGGTGCCATTGACAGATGTGCGGGCGGCTGCAGGGTCAGAGCTGCCCTGGTTCAGTTTTCATGCTGTAAGCCATTCACTCCTTCCTTCATGTCTTTGTTAGCCTACCAGTCACCCCAATGAGGCAGACCCCAAATGTGTGGGCAAGTTGAATAAGATGGAGGAAGCTGTTAAAGGAAGTTAGCATCCTGCTGTACACTTGACCAGGCATGTGGTCTGACACGTGAAGACTGTCCCTTTCAACAGTCTTGTGGATTTTGTGGGACCAGTTTCCTTAGCCTTGGTGTTGGTGTGGACTCTCCTGCCAAGCTGGACAAGGAAGTGCAACCAGACAACTGCACACCGGAATAAAACCCTGTTCACTTAAGCTGTTTGATCGTCAATTTACTGGCAACATGCAGGCAGACTGCAACTGGACTGTTTCAGCCTGTGTGGTGTGTGTGTGTGTGTGTGCGTGCGTGTGTGTGTGTGTGTGTGTGTGTGTGTGTGTGTTAATTTTCAGAAGTCAGTTCTCTCCTTTTACCATGTGAGCTCCAGGAATCAAACACAGGCACACAGTCAGCTTTATCCCATTGAGTCGTCTCGTTCTCACCCCCTTTTTGAGACAGGGTCTCACACTGTAGTGACCTAGATTGTGACGCTCCTACCTCAGCCATCCATATATCCATCCTGGATTATAGGTATATAGAACAGTACCTGTTTATACTGCGCTGGAAATTAAACCCCAGGTTTCATGTTTGGTAGATATAGGTACCAAGCTGCAAATTCAACCTCCTGTTTGTTTCGAAATAGGAGTTTGTATAACCGAAGTTGGCCTCAAACTTACTATGTGGCTAAGCCTTGAACTTTTGTTCCTCCATCTCCCAAGTGCTGGGATAACAGACACATTTACAATCATAGTCATTATGTAGGCTCTGGGGATGGAACCAATGACTTTGTGGATGCTAAACAAGTACTCTCACAAATGAGCCTTATCAATGGCCCTATTTCTGTGTGTGTGTTTTGAGACCGAATCACAGTATATCGCCTAGTTTGGGCCTCAATTCCTGGGTTCAAGAAATCCTTGTGCCAAAGTCTCTTGAGTAGTGGATTTGTACATATACATATAAATTTCATTTTTCCCCCAGAAAGGGTCTTATTGATGTAGTTCAGGATGGCCTAGAATCCACAGCTCTCGCCTCCCTGCTTCCTGCATGCTGGAATTACAAGTGTGTTGCACTCTGTCCAGCCCAAAATTGAGATTAATTGAAGTGCTTAGTCTTTGAGCTCCTGAACAAGGGTCCTGTCGTGACCTTGGACTGGTGAGCACCAGAGCTAAAGTGCAACAGTGAGAATGAAGAAGACACGACAGTTTATTGGCTGAAAATGACCAACAGAAAAATGAACCTGTGATCTGCTCAGAGGATGGATGGATGGATGGATGGATGGATGGATGGATGGATGGATGGATGGTTGGGTGGGTGGGTGGGTGGATGGATGGATGGATGGATGGATGGAAGGATGGTTGGGTGGGTGGATGGGTGGAGGGATGGGTGGATGGATAGAGGGATGGATGAATGTATGTATGTATGGATGGATGGATGGGTGGATGGACAGATGTGATTTGTGGATGGAGATATATATATTTTCTAGGAACTAAATCATTCACATCTTGGAAAATGAACCAGCCCAGGAGGAAAGCAATACAGAATTGTTTTGTGCTAGGATTCCAACCCAGATTCTCATGCATGCCAAGCACTTGTTCTATCACTGAACATGACGTAGCTTGAACAGTTAGGGTCATCAGTTGGGATGATGAAAAGCCTACATTCCCCAGTGGCTAGTCCTTCCCATAGTTCCCGTCAGCCTCAATATTTCTTATTGCTTATAACTCTGCAGTGGTATGAATGGATCTTAAGGCGGCACAAGTTGGTAGACAAGTGTTCTACCACTGAGTCCTTCTCCAGCTCCTCACTGGGGGATTCTAGACAAATGCGATAGCACACAACCATGTCATTGGTCCCCTAAGAATGTTCTGACTAGGAGCAGAAGAGCAGGACCACCTGTCTCCCGTGTAAACCTCTGCCATGAGCTCATCACACTGACAGCACACAACCCTTCTCTCTTAAGGTCAGTGTGCGAAGGCTGGAGTTGATAGCCTGTGCCATGAGATCTTGCATTAATGCAGGACGACTCCTTCCAAAGGGTACAAACAAAATTCCTGACATTAAGTGGCTGCAGAAATGAAAAGCCTTCTGGAAGGAGTAATAAGAGAAAATGGGAGAAACAGCCCCCAATATAAAAGACTCTGATGGAAAATAGGACTGCATAGGACCAGGGGAATTGGAGGATCAGTTTCTGGGAAGTTAATGACAAAGTTTCCATCGACAACTTTTTCAAAGTGCTGAGCACCATAATTCTAGACTGCAAGGTGCATTCTTGGATACTATGGCACATTTCAGAACACTGGCCAGGGCTGGCCATGTGACTCAGTGGGTAAAAAACTATCCTGGTTTGCCCTACCCTTATCACTTTAAGGTTTCCCAGGTTCTGCCTTCCACTGTCTGAACTGTAGGCCACTGCTACATCCACCTATCATTTTTATGTGGAATCTGGGGATCCAAACTTGGATCCTTTTGCTTGCAAGGTAAGGATCTAACCCGCGAGTCATCTCAGCGTCACAAGAAATTGATTTTTACAACCAAGTATATGTGCATGACATGAAAGTAGAAATGAAACTGACGAAAACAAGAGTTAGGATGGGGAGAAAGGGAAGGATGGAAGCATAAAGTGCATTCAGCACATAATATACATTTATATGAAAATGTCTTCATGTAACACAATACTACACACATGATAAAAAATTTTAAAAAGCTTTAGTGTTATCAGAGGTACTGCATGTTCCTGCGAAGGACCAAAGGATGACTTTGAGAATCCTCTTGGATTGCATCTATGTCCTTTTTGCTTTGTTCTGAGATTTCCCAGGCTCCACCCACTATGTCTGGAAGCACAGGCCACCCCATGGCATTTTTTTTATGTGGGACCTGGGAGCTGAACTCAGGACTTCTGCTTGTGAGGCAGAGTCTTAACCCCTGAGCCATCTCTTTCCAGCCTGTAATAAAATTTTAAAAAATAAAAAGAGCCAAACTGTGATGTTCATATTGTCAATTTCACAGAATCTCGAGTTACCCAGGAGACACATCTCTGGGCATTATCTGTGAGAGTGTTTCTGGAAAGGTTTGGCTGGGTTCAGGAGACCCACTCTGACGTGGGTGGCACCTGGACTGAATATACAACAGAAAGCGAGCTGGGCACAAGCAGGCATCTCTCTGCTTCCTGACTGCGGAAGCCAGGTGACCAGCTGCCACACGCTCCTGCCGCCATGCTTTCTCCACCATGATGGCCTGCGACCTCAACTATGAACTAAAATAAACCCTTCCTTACGTTGCTTTTGTTGTACTCTTGTTCCCCCAGTGAAGAAAGCAACTGAAACCAGACCACAGTAAGAGGTAAAAGTATTAAATATTTTTAGATTTTAAAACCTTTAATCTGGATAGTGAAATGTAAAGTGTGCACGTGTGCTGTACTCAAAGAACTTAATCCTGTATCACGTGGTGTCATGGTTAAGCACAGGTGTCAACTTGACTCTTGAGGGTTTGAGCTCTGGGCACAGTTGTAGAGAGTCGATGGTTGAGTTAAGCCCAGAGCAAACCTGAAGGAGATTGTCTAGCTGCTCTGAAGACCCAGCCCATGGTTGTAGGATTAGGCCCTGGATAAATCAGAGAGACCTGGTTGAGAGAGTTGACATCCTTCTGTATACTTGGCCAGACATGCTGGTCTGGCAAGTAAGGATTGTCCATCTCTCAGCCGTTATACAGTGATGGTGACCAGTTCCCTCGGCCCAGGTGTTGGTGCATGCTCTCCCGTCAAGCTGGACTGTGAACTGTAACCAGACTGTCATAAGAAAGTAAACTCCTTGTTCCCTTAAGCTGTGTTCTGGTCATTTATCAGCAACCATGCAGGTGGACTGCAATACGTGGATATTGTTGCAGTTGTGGGAGATCTGCATTACTTTTTTAGGTGCTTCATTCACACTCCTAGACCTC